>PVLA01001126.1:196285-400851 GCA_004027455.1 Hydrochoerus hydrochaeris
GAGGGTGCTTCCTAATATGGGCAGCAGATGCCCAGGGAAGGTACACTCCATAAATTCCTTAAACATGGGAGGGGGCTGTTTCTACCTCGCAACCCAGGTTTTCTAGTCAGCTTAATCCTTGTCTGAATTTAATCTAGGCAGCTTTAACTATAATGGCTCAATTCCCAGAATATTGGGAGGAGATGAGCAGCATAGAGCATTGTAGACCATGCACTGTTAATAAGAGAAAATTTCTCTTACACAAACCACTCACTGTTAGGAGCCTGGATACAGCAGAGCAAGATTCTCCCCACAGTAATCGTAGGCTTTTGTCACATACTTACTGCGTATTGGAGTTTTTACTCCAGGATGTTAAGAAAGTAGGTGTGCTGTAGCCCATGAAGAATAGTTTAAGGTTTCTGGCACAAAACTGTCCCCGGACAGCAGCATGGAAAGAGTGTACCTGGTCCCAGTGGACATCCGTGTGGTAGGCGAGGGAGGAACGATTGTCTCCATTTCACAGGTGGGAGCTGAAGCTCAGTAAATGAGTTGCACTCCTCCAGGAAAGGGTTCCGTTTGCTCAGGCAAGACCCCAGCTTCCTCATTCCCTACACAGTCCCCCAGTGGATGCCCCCAGTTCTGAACATTCAGATATCTCTTTTCATCTGCCTGCAGCTCTGCTGTGGCTCAGGTCTCTGTGCCTCCAGTTGGTTGCTGACAGAGGCTGCAGGTGCTTCCTTTGTGTCAGCTCAACCTGTCCTCCCCATAGGAACCAGTGCTTCATCCAGTCCATGCACATCAGTGGCTTCCCATGTCACTTCAGAGAAGTCAGGGTCCCTGCAGTGGTCCTTCCCTATGACCTGTGCTTACTTCTGCTCCCTGCATTGGCCTCCTTCCATCCCACAGACATGAGTGCACTGCTTTCCTTTCTCAAGGCCTTTGTGCATCCCCTTTCCACTGCACAGAATACTCTGTTCTTGATTTCCAGAAATCTCAGATTGCTGCTGAGATTTTGTCTTCCTAGAAAGTTCCTCCTTGGTTGCCCTGAGAAAATAGAACCCTCTCACTGAAGCATTCTGTCTCTCAGTTCTGCTTCTGCTCCATGGCACTCACTGCCACGTATGATTTGCTTTCTGTCTCTTCCTCCTAAAAGGTCAGCCCTCTGAGAATGTAACTGCTGTTCTCTGCCAAAGCCCTGGTGCCTGAACTGTGCCTCAGGGGCAGCGAGCGGATGGTGAATCTGTTGAAGAAAGGGCAAATGAATGGGTGAATGTTGGCCAGGGGAAGCAGCAGGAGCTTAAACTCCGGCATTTGCAGCATCTGTTTTTGTCTGGAACTACTCCTTATCCCACCCTCTGGGAGTACTTCCTTCTGGGCTGGTACGGCAGTGCTCTTGCATTGGTGCTTCCCAGAAGGGGCTGTAGTTTGGGTTACACCTGGCCTTCTGTCAGTCTTCTATTCAGCTTTGGACTAAGTGGAATCACATTCGAATAAGGAAATTTATGGAATCAAGGTTTAGAGTGTTCATGTTTGTGGGATCAACTTAACTGTGGAACTCTTATTGGTACCACTTTTTTAGTCAGGCTAAGTGGCCTAGAAAATGTTACCTGCTTAATTGTGTAACACAAGATGTTCCTTCAGTTATGTGAACCTGTCCTTAAATCTCATCTTGATTCATGGAGGAAATATTTTAAATACTTACACCTACCTTACTAAAGTTAATATATATTTTATTTGATTTCAAAGTTCATTTATTATGACTAAACATAAATGCTGTTGTTACTTATAGTAATAGGGAATTGGATTTTCCCAAATAATTTTTCTTGTAGGAGTTTGACTAGTACGTTTTGTATAAAGATATGTTCCTCTTAAAGATAGAATTTAACGAGGAGGACCTTTAAAACTCTTAGAGTTTGTATACATTAATCACAGAGTCTAACATTTAGTTTGTGACTGTTTTTATCAGTTTGCACTACTGAACTCCCTATGCCTTAGGTGTGTTTTTACTTGAACCACAGGAAGAGACACGCTGGATGAGTGTGGCTTGCGGTACTTGCTGGCGATGCGCTTGCACACGTGCCTCCTAACGTCGCTGCCCCCTCTCTACCGGGTCCAGCTGCTTCACCAAGGTACTCCTCGGGCCGCGAAGGGTGGTGTGTGTCTTGCTCTATGCTCACAGCAGGCGAGTCATTGTGTGCGTGGCCATCGCTGCCTAAGACCCTCCGGCCTCGTCCCACCCAGCTGCCGTTCTCCAGTGTGCTTAGGCACTGTCCTATGACCTCTGCTCAGATTGCCTGGTTTCTGAGATGTTATTGCTGAAGCTGCAGTAGCTTATCAAATAAATGTCAGATGACTGAGGTTGTAATGATCGAAAGTGACAAGGTTGATAACTTGCTCTTAACCACAGCACTTACTCTGTACCTTCTGGGTGGCTGATGAAAACACATGACCTGTCATGTGTTTGAACTACCTGCCCAACTTTTCAGTTTTGAAATATTTAGCTCATGTTGATTTTTAAAATTTGAGTTACTATCATGACAAATGACCTTATAACCTTACATATAAAAATGTGTGTCCATTTCTAATGGTTGCTTCATGTTTCTTAGCAGTTGACTTATCGAGTCAAAGGGCATGAGAACACCAAACTCTTGATAAGTACTAGTGTAGCACCCTTCAGAAAGGTCGTGCTGCTTTCCACTCCCAGAAGAGCGTTTGATCCCAACACCGATCCTGGTGGCAACACTTGGAGTTAGCATTTTCACCCATCTCTGCCAGTGGGATAGTCTTAAAAAGGTTTGAAATGATAGTCAGCAGTGCCAGCTCAGTTAGTGGCAATCGTGTGCCTTGTTTAGGGAGAGCCGAGGGCCTCTAGTTGCTAATCCTTTCTCAAATTCCATTTTTTCTTTGACTATTGTTAAAACACTGGAGATAAGAAGTGACCAGTGTTATAGTTTGGGGCACAATTTTCAGAGAAAAAGTCAAATAACCAGTGTAGATAAGAAAGTTCAACCTGGCATGGTGGCGCGCACCTGTAATCCCAGCACTTGGGAAGCTGAGGTAGGAAGATCACAAGTTCAAGACCAGTCTGAACCTGTGAGACCCTGTATCCAAAAAAAAAAGCAAGCTTTTGAGGAGTAGCCTGCCTTGGTTGGTCCATGAAGTGCACACCTGGGGATCTCCAGTGTTTTTCTTCCATAATAACATCACACCCACTGGGTTTCCATATCTATTCACTGCTTTTATAAAAAATATTTTAAAATTATTTTTAATTAGTACACGTTTACAGTTCATTGTGATCACATTCCTTGTGTGGAATTGGTGCATATCCAGAACACATCTTAATTCCTTTTTTCATCTTCTTCCCTCCCCCAACCCCTTGCTGCTCCATCTTTGATCCCCTTCCCATTTGAGAAAAGACACCATGCTGTGGAGTGAAATAAGTCAGACACACAGGCTTAAAGACCACACTGTTTCCCTCATATGAGAAACCAAAGAACAACATAAATAAAGAGCAGATAAAGATACATGGTAGGAAGCAGGCAGGCAGACCTTTGACTGCTCTCTTAATCTTATTTTTTGAACCTCTTTTGATAATGCCTGTACACTTTTTATTTGTTCTGCTTTTTGCTTTTTCTTTCTCTCCTTCCTTCTTCCCTCCCTTCCCCCCCCTCCCTCCCTCCCTCCCTCCCTTCTGTGTTTTTTTTTTTTTTTGAGATAGGTTTTACTATGCAGTTCAGGCTGGCCTTGACCTCACATTATAGCCCAGGCTGCTTTGAACTTGCAATGATCCTCCTGCCTCAGCCTCCTCAGTGCTAAGATTACAGGCATGCACCACTATGCCCAGCAATTTCTTCTTAATTATAATAAAAATTTTATTATTTAATGAAAGTATAGGAATTATATTGTTCTTTTATAGTGTTGATTTTATGACAGTAAAAGGATATATTTTACATTACTATATAATGTAAATGTTTTAAATGCTCTAAAGTAGAACATTAGTTGATATAGTAATTTATTCTTAAACCACACAAAGATTTAAATGGTGAGAAAAGTTAATTGTAAATTTTGTTCATGTTTTCCTTTTTGGTGGCATGACTTGTTGCATTAATTTTGTGGTATGATTGTATATAAATATTATGAACAGTGGGAAATTTAAGACTTAAGATTATATTTAAAATGGTTGTGTGAACTCTATTTAGTTGATAATGAGGAAATTGTGTATCGTATTAATTGTCTTCCTCCTTTGAAAGACCTGTGTTGTAATGTGACTCGACCTCAGACATTTCCTTGTTTTCAAGATGGGTCAAAGGGGTGGCTGCTCGGGCCAGTCTGTGTCACCTCCTGCTTCTCCTGTGCTGGGCTCAGACCTGGGGCAGCACTGTCCCTCTGAGCAGCGGCTCCTCTGTGTCCTTGGTGCTCTGTGCTGTGCTGCTGCCTGTTTGCTTGTCACCTGCTCTGGGTGGCGTGGGGTATCACTAGGACACTGCTAATGAGCACCTGTGTGTACTCACAGGATAAGTAATGTCTCTGAGCCCGTGTTGTCACCTCTTCGATCAGATGGCAGCTGTGTAGCACCAGCACTGGGCAGCTGTAGTTAGCCAAGCCTGGAGGCAGAGGGCTGCGCTCAGGATGTGCCTTATGCTTAGCTGGACCGGAACTCGGATGGAGTTCAAAGGTGCTGTGATGTGATCCTTTGCTCCCCGGCTGGGGAGACGTAGAGCAAGCTCCCACGTGTGGGGTGTGGGCCCTGTATGTGTACTCATGGAGCATTCTTCCCAAGGATTGATTAATGGTGATGTCTCCGTTTTTCTCTGGGAAAGAAAGCAGGTGTGTTCAGGAAAAAGTTAGGGACTGCCACTGACCTTGGATTCAGAAGCTCATAGTCTGACATCCTGAGTTGTAACAGGCTTCCCTTTGTCTGTTGGACAGTGCTTTTTAGATGAACGAATGTGCAACAGATTGTTTTTCTTCTTTTTGATAGCTCTGAAGGTTATTCCTTCCTTTTCTCACATAGGTGTGTCTACATGCCATTATGCCTGGGCTTTTCATTCTGAGGCCGAGGAGGAGCTGATCAACATGATCCCGGCAATTCAGAGAGGGGACCCGCAGTGGTCAGAACTGAGAGCCATGGGCATAGGGTGGTGGGTGAGGAACATCAGCACGCTTCGGAGATGCATTGAAAAGGTAACTGCTGCTTTGGACTGGGAATTTTAAAAATAGTCTTTAAGGCGAAAGCTGTCTCCCAGAAAACCTGTCGTGGGCAGCTACTCTGAGCTTCTAAAGATTTTGAGAATTGTTTAATTACAGTTTTTAGAGGTTCCAAAAACTTGACCTTTGTAAAATATCCATATAATATGATATCAATTATCTTTCGCTATATAAATTGAATTTATAATATTCCTAAGGAATAGCCATATTTTCTTTACTAGCCAAGGGGGACCTTATTTCAAGAAAATACAAATACCAGATTTAGAAAGTTTAAACTCTACCTTTATATTACATAGAAAAACATGTTCCTTTTATATAAAGGATATTATGCAAGGCTAGTCTGGTAAGTAACAAAGTTCCTTCATGCACTAAAATATTTAGTAAAAATAATTTTGACTTTTGTGCACTTGAACATACCTATGGCAGCAAATGAAAGACTCTTTCATTTGTCAGTGAGAGCTCACAAACCACTGGAGGGTCTTCCTCATGCCTCTCGGCTCGGGATTTGCACAGGGACCTCAGCAGCCTAGAGGACTAAGACAGGGCCTGGGCTTTTGGGTACAAAGAGGTGTCATCACACCCTTTAGTAATTTATAACTTGTAGGAGTGACTTGTGCTGCATAAATCCAGGGTGCTACCAGTAACAACACATGGAGAATTACATATTCTTTAAATCTTTTTCTTGTGGAATGATTACAGACAGATTTGTAAGCCAGGGACTCTGAATGTAGCTTAGCATGTATGACGCTGGCTTCCATACCCCCAACAAATTTGTCAACCTTCAAAATAAAGGAACTTGGATCCTTCATATTTTAATTACTTGCCAGAAAGAATATATCCTTTAGAATTGTCAAAATTTAATGGAAAGGTTTTTGAAGTATGTTTAACTACTAGAGCATTTGTCTTTCTAATGAGTTTCTTTGCTTAGTGTGTATAATTGTTTATCACAGGTGTCTATATCGTGCTAGTTGGAAGAGTCTTCAGTTGTGAAATTGCATTTATCACAGTTCAGCTTTCACAAACCATTAAAGAAACAGTGTGTTGGGTTTTCAGAAGTGCTCACATCTATTGCATGCTGGTTCGCTGTTGCCGTTTCCCCTGTTAGCTTTAATACCACCTGAACTCTGGTCCTTTTCTGCCCCGTGCTGTGGGACCTGCAGCCATGCACTGGTCTGTCAGTGTCGCAGTCCTTCGTGGGTCATGATGCTCAGTGGGTCAGGGAAGGGTGCTGGCTGCTGTAGGGAGCACACTGAAGGTGAGCTGCCCTTCGTGTGTTGTGTGTCGCCGTGTGTGGTGAAGCGCTGGTGATTGGAGTAGAGCCAGGTTTTCCCGTTTCCATAGTTCCTGTTGGCCACGGAGGTAACGGGAAAGAATTCATTATTAATTGATTGTAATTGTTTTGTCAAACAGTTGCAATAGCACCTTATTTACTATTTAGGTTGCCAAAGCTTCTTTTCAGAGGAATAATGATGCCTTGGACGCTGCATTGTTCTACCTTTCCATGAAGAAGAAAGCGGTAGTGTGGGGTCTGTTTAGGTAAGTCGCGATCTCATGGGGTAAAATTGTGCTTTGGGTCAGAAAACTAATGCTTGTGAAAATGGTCAGGTCAAAACAACTTACTTCATTATGCCTTGGTTCCTTTATGTACACCAAGTGGGGAAAATACCTTTTCAGCTTAATGTAAGTGGCGGGATGTTGTAGGAAAAGTGTTGGCAAAAGCACATTGGCAAGTGGAAGCTCCTCTGGCTGCCTGTGTGTGAGCTCGCAGCACTGTGAGTCCTTATCAGAGGTGAAGCGGTCTTGCAGCAATGCCTTTAATAAGGCGCTTACTGCTCTCGGTATAGAGGATGTTTGGGTTGTTAATTCCCTTACCCCGCTCCACGTGCTCTGGAGATGAAGAACATGGTAGTCAACATTCTCTCTGACCATGGATTTTGTGCTCTGCTTCCTAGATCACAACATGATGAAAAAATGACAGCATTTTTCAGCCACAACTTCAATGAAGACAGGTGGCGCAAAGCTGCTTTGAAGAATGCTTTCTCTTTACTCGGAAAACAGCGCTTTGAACAGTCTGCTGCTTTTTTCTTGTTAGCTGGTTCACTGAAAGATGCCATAGAGGTATACGTAAAACTTGCTATAAAATGCTGGTAAGAGGTTGAAAACTTGAACGGTCTTCGGGGACATTGCAGGTTTTTTGTCATGTTTGTAAGGCTAGAGAATAACTGCAGAGGTTGCTCAATGTGTAATGGTGTTGTGATTAACAAATTATATATAAGTTGCATGTGGGGCATATTGTATTTCAAGATAATGTGTAAAATTTATGAAAAAATGGTTTATGAGTATCTTCTTCAGGGCCATCTGGTGATTCTGAACCATTTAAAGTACATAAACTGTAACCTCTTTATCCTATGCAGAAAAGCCGATATTTTAATTTCTTTTTTATAATTGAAATTCATAGATAAGGAATCAAAATAGCAATTTTTGCTGTTTGCAAATTTTAGATACTGGAAATCACAGTTCTAGATACTGCAGATCAATGTAATGAAGTAAAACTTTGTGTTGTTTGGTATATAATCCTGGAAGGTGATTATGAGAGTTATTGTTAGTGTTTTTGTTTAGTTATGATTATCTTCCTTTTAGGTTGGTTACCATCATTATGAGCAGTTCTTACAAGTAAGGTGCAGGAAAAACAGAACTGGAACTGCTACTATGATACAATAGAAAGTATCAAAAAAGTAGAAATACTGTAAACTTAAGACGAGTCAGATGTTCATAGTTATCTCAGGCATCTGATATTTTAAAAGTAGAAATGCTTAAAATACTTGAAATTGGAAATTTACCTTAGAAGACGTGCAAGTGAAGAAAGCATCTTTCCCTCTGGGCTGGGGCTCAGACCCAGTCTCAGTGTGGCAGCCGCCACATGCCTGAAAGTGTAGGAGGTGTCGCAGGGTGCGCAGGCCCTCAGGTTCACACTTGGGTTTGGATACAGGTTCCTAGGTAATAAGAACAGAATGCTGTACATGGTTTTATTTCACACATTACTTGCTATATAAATAGAAAATTATTTTAAAGTAGCATCATTGTTTACATGAAATTGTATTTAGAAGTTAAGAGGAACTGATATACAACTGATGCATAAATTGAAATGTCCTAAGTAGTATTTAATTTGAAAATGAATGTTACTAATTTAAATTGACATAAGTCTGAGGTGATACTGAAATATTTTGTTTTATGCTTATTTTATCAATGATATTTCTTGGCTGGAGGTTACTATGTTCCAGTCTTACTCTTCATTCTCCCACTATACAACCATTTACCTTTCCCGGACTCAAGCCCTGGAACCTCTTCCCCACTCATGAGGAGATAAGTGGAAGACAGTTTCAGTGTGTTAGTGGGATAGTTCTAACTTAATGACAGTAAACGTCACTAAGTGTTTCTTAATATTTAAATCTGCAGGTATGTCTTGAAAAAATGGAGGACATTCAGCTAGCCATGGTTATTGCTCGTTTATACGAATCTGAATTTGAGACCTCATCCACTTACATATCCATCTTGAATCAGAAGATTCTGGGCTGCCAGAAGGATGGCTCAGGATTTGACTGCGGAAGGCTGCATCCTGACCCCTTTCTGCGCAGTCTTGCCTATTGGGTGATGAAGGATTACGCCCGGGCCTTGGACACATTGCTGGAACAAACGCCAAAGGAGGAGTATGAGCGGCAAGGTAGGCTACTCTGTGGTTTCCTTTTTTCTTTTTTCTGACACAGGATCATGCTGTGTAGTTCAGGCTGATCTTGAACTCATTATGTACCCCGGACTGGCCTCAAACTTGTGGCAGTCCTCCTGCTGCAGCCTCTGAGAACTGGAACTACAAGTGCATGCTACCACCTGGCCCATTTTTTTTTCTTTTAAAGGAAGATAATTTCTGCATTTATGGTCTCTCAGAGTTTTAAAAAGTTATTACAAGATTTACTTTGCAACTTTGAGAGATTATTGCCAAAATTTGTGTGGCTATAAGATGAGTTATCTAGTATTTTGTCATGATTTGAATAGCAGAGTTCTAAAATTATTTTACACATATTTTTGCTGTCATATTTTAAGGAATGTAAGATAGTATTACCATACTGCTCTAACATTACATACATTTAAAAAGCATTCAGGATTTTCTGCATTTCTCAGTGGTTTCTACATAATCATGTAGCCCTTTTAAATGAGGAAACTTTGATGTTAGACGTACTGGTTTGATGCATGGCACTGGGAAAACTTTGTTCTCATGTGGTAAATTTCCTTTGCTCTTGATTATCTCAGGTAACTTAGGTTTTTAAGCACCTAAGGGTATTTATTAGGCTGTGTGCAGTAAGCTTTTTAAAGCACTGTAACAGAATAGCTAAATAAATGTAAATCTGTCCGTGCCATAGAAGCAGTGGGCTGTTAGGAAGTGAGGTTGAGCAATGTGTTATGTGTGAGTGTGTACTGGACGGTTGTGTGACAGCATTAAGATGGAGAATGGTGTTTGTTATTTTATATCTGTGTGGTGTACACACACATGTCTGCCTGCCTTTGATTCTGCCCTGGGGGTGTTTTCTGGAAGAAATCACAAGAAACTAAATACTGGTCACTGGCTGTCTTGGGAAAATATTAACTTCTGTTACATTTTATTGCATCCTACTGTTAAAACAGGATAAATGGTTGAAGTGTTTTTAGGAGTAAAGAGACTAGGGCTCTAAGTTTTACTTTCTTACAAAGAAAATACATGATAAAATTTAAAGGAAAGGAAATAAAACTTTTAGAAGAAAATCAGGTATCTGAGTTACCCAGGTGATTTTCATAATATAATATAATATAATATATATATATATATATATATATATAACTTTTTTTTTTTTTTGGTACCAGGGATCGAACTCATGACCTTGCACTTGCAGGCAGGCGCTTAAGCCACTGAGCTAAATTTCCAGCATTATATATTTTTATAAAAGGAAGATTCTATTTATTTTCTAATGTTTTCCAGATTTATTTTTTAAAGCTTGTTACTACAGAAAAATTTAAAAATAGGTAAAAGAAACTCTGTGAATCTATCAACCAGCTTCAATAGTTACCAACTCACTAGCAACCTACTATCAAGATAATGGGTTGAATCCCTAGCATCCTACAAAGGTGACTGATTGTCTTTTCTTAAGAAGGTTATTTTATATTCACAGATTTAGATAAGCTATACATTGCAGTGGTTGGCAGTTGGTGTTATAGATGCCTGGCTGTACGTCTTTAACCCTTGTGGGCTTGTCAGGTTCCAGCCCCTGCTGGCATGATTCCCCCAGGATCATTGCTTACTGGTGGCAGAAAGTTCCAGGCTCATCTTGCCCATCTCCTGCCACAGATGGTGCATGCCCACTCCGTGAGCAGCCTGCCTCTTGCTGAGGAGTGATGTCGAGACCACGGCTTGGGACAGGCCCTCTCCTCTACCGATATGATTGTTGTTTCTAGGCTACCTCAGTGAACATAGCTGGGGCTTTTTTTCCCCTGAGAATTTAGAAGCTCATTCTGAAAATTCTAATTCAAATATGCATTGTAACATTCACATTTGTGTCTTATAGTGAAAAACTTGAGTTTGCACATCATTCACACAATTACTATTTTATATGCACAGAATTAATTTAGGAATACAAATGTGTGTGTGTCATAACAACATGCTGACTGAGAACAGGTTACACCTTTGTTTCTTTAATTTTTTGCAGGTTTTTCTATTTTTATAATAGTATATCCCAGTACAGATTTGCAATCACATTTCTTGTTTTACTTTTCATAATTCACCTGTCTGGTTTTACTACCAGCTTCACACACAAATTCATTTGCTTAATCTTTCTTTTTGTGAATTATTCTTCTACATTTAAAGTTTTTTTAAATGATGTAAACTTTTTTTACATAGTGCATGAAATATGTAAGGCCATGGGCTGAGGATTTAGCTCAGTGGCATAAGCGCCTACCTGGCAAGCATGAGGTAGTGAGTTCAATCCCCAGTACTGCAAAAAAAAAAAAAAAAACAACTAAAAAAGATATATGTAAGGCCTAAGTGTTCTCAGAGAAAGCAAGTGTCTTTTCCTGTCTTTTAGAGAACCAGTTAGAATTTTTTTTATGGGTTTCCCTTCCATTAAAAAAACATATGTGTTCATTTTCCCTCTCTGCAGTTACAGTATTTTCTGTACCTTTTACTCAGTGTATTCTTGACATTGCTTTATAGCATGCATGGGAATTATTTTTATTTCAGTTGTGTAGTTTTAATGATTATGTTAATATATAGTTTAACGTATCCTCGGTTAGTATTTGTGCATCCTTTATTATTTGGAAATGCTGACGTATTTTATCCTTTTGAAGTGTAAGTACACATTAAGCTAATAACTCATGGTAACATCTGTTTGATTTCTGTAGTTATTATCAAATCGTGCAACCCAGTGGTATTTAGTTTTTACAACTACCTTCGAACACATCCTTTGCTTATTCGAAAAAACTTGGCCTCCCCTGAAGGAACTTTGGCAACCTTAGGTCTCAAAACAGAGAAAAACTTTGCTGATAAAATCAACCTCATTGAAAGGAAATTATTCTTTACCACTGCAAATGCTCATTTTAAAGTTGGATGCCCGGTTTTAGCTCTGGAGGTACTTTCTAAAATTCCCAAAGTAAGCAAAGTGTCTGCCTTAGGTGCAAAAAAAGACCAGGCTGGCTTTGTTTCTGAAGCAATGGGTGGTGACCCTTCAGGATCCGGGGCTCTGAGTAATGGCAGCGCAAGCTCTGGCCCCGATTCGATACACATGACCTCGTCACAGTTTGACTGGAGCCAGCCTATCGCTGAAGTTGAAGAGGAACCGCTTACTCTTGATTGGGGTGAAGACCAGGGCAGTACCTCAGAGGAGGACGATGCTGCCGCTGGCTTGGTGATGAAGAGCACAGGTGCCAGGGAAAAGGATGCACCAGGCGGCGGGAGGGTCTCAGTGCCTGCCTCATCGCTGACCCCGCCCGAGGAGGGGGCCCCTGACGGCGACGCTGAAGTGGATGTGATTGCTGAACAGCTCAAATTCAGAGCATGTTTAAAGATCCTTATGACTGAACTAAGAACTTTGGCTACAGGTTATGAAGTGGATGGAGGGAAGCTCAGGTTTCAGCTCTATAACTGGCTTGAAAAGGAAATTGCTGCCTTGCATGAGATATGCAATCATGAAGCGGTTGTCAAAGAATGTCCCAGAGAAATATCTTCCAAGGTAGATAGTGATCTTCTGAACCAGGAGGAAAGGGCGGACAGACCAGATATTGGATCCTATGAGCGTCATCAAATAGAAAGACGGCGGTTGCAGGCTAAACGAGAGCACGCTGAAAGACGGAAGCTGTGGCTGCAGAAGAACCAGGACCTCCTCAGAGTGTTTCTCAGTTACTGCAGCCTTCACGGGGCCCAGGGTGGCGGCCTGGCCTCTGTGAGAATGGAACTCAAATTCTTGCTGCAGGAGTCACAGCAGGTATGGACATCTTTATGTGTTCAATTTTGGTTATTTAGTGATTTCAGTCGTTCTTCCAATTAGAGCTGTAAAATGCTTTATGTGTTGATCTAGTCATAGGAAGCAAGTACTTGTACACTGTGTAGATTTTGTATGTACATATTTCAGTCATGAGAAGTGTGCTCAAGAGCAAGGAGCCAGCACTGTCTTCTGTCCTCTGCATCTAGCAGTGTCTGGTGCACATGGCTGCTCAGGAAGCTTGCATAGAGCCAGTTGCTTTTACTGCAGAGTTTATTACAGTATTCTATTAGCTAACCAGTTTCACTTTGGGTTTCACTACATAGAGCCCAGGGTGGCCTTACACCCATAGCAATCCTCCTGCCTCAGCCTCTGGAGTGCTGGGATTGCAGGAGTGTGCCACCACACCCAGTGTTTTCACTATTTTGAACAACTAATTGTCACCTGCAGGAAACCACAGTGAAGCAGCTCCAGTCTCCGCTGCCATTGCCTACCACTCTGCCGCTGCTGTCAGCAAGCATCGCATCCACAAAGACAGTCATAGCCAACCCGGTGCTGTACCTGAATAACCACGTCCATGACATCCTTTACACCATTGTTCAGATGAAAACGCCACCTCGGCCCAGTGTTGAGGACGCAAAGGTAACGTGATTGCCTGACACTGCTCGCTGAGCGAGGGGGTGCATAGTTATGCTTGTGCAGCCTCGGGGGTGAACTTAGATGAAATATCCCCCTGTACTCTTACAGGCTCCCTTTTTACTTCTTGTCGGTTCAGGGATGGCCAGTGACTGACGTTTAGAAGTGTGCAGTCTTATTTGTGGAAAAGTTAGGTCTTCTTTAAGACAGATGGGTTATTTTGGCAATAAACTAATGTTGTGGACAGTATTCTTGCCACTTCTATTCTGTTCCCTTAAGTGAGCCACTGAATTGGAAATCCATATGACTGTTTCCACGGCAAGACACTGTGAAACAGAAGGGGAGGAGGACCTGGGAGAACCATCGCTGATCAGAAATGGTTCCCAGAAAGCGTCCTTACAGCTGGAGGCTGTGCAGAACTTAGGGGCAGTCAGAGTTCCTGCACCAGATTCAAGCGGTATAGAACCATGTCTGCGATCCTGTGCCTGAACCCACAGACTGCGTATTTCTGACGCTCAAGAGAGCTGGCAGGGTGGAGGAGCCGTGTGCACTGCCACGCCCTCATGTTTATGCTGTGCTGTGCTCTCTCCAGCACATCCCAGGTCCCTACTGTGTCTTTTATTTCTTTTGTTTGACAGGTATGTGTGATCTCTGTGTGTTCCTCTGAAGGACCCAAGATTTACTGGTCCTTTCAACTATTTAGAGACTTTGCTCTAATGCATTGCATGAGCTAATCTGTCAGTCTTTCAGCAGAGATTACTGAAACCGTTTGCTGGATGGAGATGAACTTGTGAAATCCATACGTAGGTTGTATGTTTCCAGCTCACGGAAATTTGAATAAGGCATTCAGCATATGAAACTATTTCTAAAGTCCCTTCACATTTTAAGATTTTATGAGTCCAAAAATACTGATTTAGTGTGACATTTCAGATGTTTTTAATATTATATAGAGAATTTTTAAAGCAAAAATTTAAGATTATCTCTTGCATATGAATGTTAAGTAAATTACTTGCCTTCTCAAAAAACAGCTATTTCACTCAGTGACTAGGATTATACTTATGAAGCAAATTTAGTTGATTTTTATTGATAAGTATATTCAGTAAGGGGGAGTTTCTTAAAGCTAACCTAAATAAAAACTCTGAAAATTTTGTATTTACATGTTTTCACATTGTTTGTTTGTTTTTGCATGTCACCGTCTAATCTGATTAGTAGCTCAGGAGGAGCCCAATAGCCTAAGCCAGGTGGCTTTGCTAGGCCTGGCGTGCAGCAGGCTCCCAGGAAGCCAGAGCTTGGTGCCCACGGTTCAAATCAGTCAGGCGGGTTTGCTGTGGGTGTTTCTATAAAGAAGGATGTGGGTTATTTTAGAAGGTTTAGAGCAGCTAGTGTCTCATATAGGATCCAGTCTTATTTGTGATGTTACTGGTTTCTGAGTATTTTCTAATTTTTAAGATAGCATGTATAAAAATGTTAGTATAAAATGTAATTGTGGCTGTTTTGGTTTTAGGTGCATACACTTCATTCACTAGCAGCATCACTTTCTGCATCAATTTACCAAGCTTTATGTGACAGTCATAGCTACAGGTAAAAAATAAAAGTTGCCAAATAGTATATCGTATTTTGTAGTGAAAGCATCAGGCCATTCCAGAGTTTTACTAGGGTTCTAGCTCCTATGGACTGAAAAATAACCAAGTATGATTGACTTTAATAGATTAGTTAGAACTACAAAGAAAATAATTACAGTATTTTTTTAAGTTTTCTTGTCACCTAGTAACAATAGGAAAACATAGAAAACTGCAAATAGTAAATTTTGTTACCATATGTTTTTTGGTTTACTACCAGAAAAGTTTACTGACCAAAATAGTTTATCCCAAGAAATTCTTCTGTGTTTATTGGATTAAGTGGTCTTCAGATGAAACAGAAAACTTTTGAAAAATGAAAAAACACATTCCTAAGATTGAATTATTAAAGTAAATATTACTTGACCATTTATGTGTGATGTGAAAGTCTTTGGAAGCTGTATCAATTAAAAGTAATGGTTTGGATTTTTCAGGGTGTTAAATCATCTCCTTGTAGCTTTGCAGTTTAATGATGAGTACTATCTTGAAAAGATGAACTACATTTAGATGAAGTATATTAATGAAAAAATTAATAGATATGTATTAATGTGAAATTTGCCTTAAAATCTCTAGATTTTTTTTTCTCATAAATTTGGCATCCTTTTGTGGGAGCATTTGATACTGAATAAGGAGTTACTCATCCTCTATTTTTTACCTTGTCTAGGCCATCTCAAGGCCAGAGATTTGGCAATGTGAGGGGAGAAGAGTTAATTTGGTTGGCACAGTCACCTAAATGATCACAGATAACTTGTTTGGTATTAGTCATTGGTTAAAACCAAGTGAGAATTCAGATCCCTTGTTTTCAAATGTGTGTGTTCCCATCATTTGGCTGATTAACTTGCCTATAGCTTATCTTTACTTTCTGCTTTGATGTTTGCTCCAGTTCTACATAGATAGTCACTTTGGCCAGGGAAGTAAATATTTAGGGGTGTTTGGCTTTAGGTTTAGATATTTCTACAATATTATCTAGATTTTAGCTCAAGGTTAAGCTCCCAACCCTGCAGACCTAAGAAATGCAACAAACTAGTACCCTAAAACTTTCTGCTTACTGCGCCCTAAACCAACAGTAGTCTCCTTACCTAGGGTTTTTTTTTTTTTAAGTGCAAATAGAAAAGATTTTTAAGGTATTAGGTAGCTTCCGGAAAATAAACGACTAACTGCCATATGCCCAACAGTAAAATTTGATATTTTATAATGATTATCAATAATCATTTGTAACTAATTTCAGTAACTTCCTAAAATAAATTCTCAGTAGAAAATTAAATTCAGCATGAGGAGCCCTGAGTTTTCTAACTAATCCTGTAAAGCAGGTGAGATGGGTGCAGTGCAGCCACAGACCTCTTTCGGGTGCTAACAGACTGTCTGACTCGCAGCCAGCCGGAAGGGAGTCAGTTCACTGGAATGGCCTATCAGGGGCTGCTGCTGAGTGACCGCCGGAGACTGAGGACAGAAAGCATCGAAGAACATGCAACACCCAACTCATCTCCTGCTCAGTGGCCCGGTGAGAATTTGCTCTCTTGTTTTTCCTTCTTCTAAATCTTCTATTTAATAATCCCCTTGTAATTTTGCTGGGGATGAGGGGAATCCTGCTGGAGGTTGAACCCAGGAGCACTTTACCACTGATCTATATCCCCCACCCCTTTTATACTTGCTTTTTTTGTTTTGTTTTGTTTTGAAACAAGGTCTCACTAGCCCAACTTGGCCTTGAATTCAAGGTGATCCTCCTCCTACCTCAGCCTCTGGAGGGCTAAGATGTGACAGGAGTGTGCCACCACACCCAGTTCTGCTTTTTGAGATAGGATTTTGCTGATTTGTGTAGGCTAGGCTCAAACTTGTGATTCTGTCACAGTTTCCCAAATACCTAAGATTATGGGCATGCCTCAGCATGCCCAGCTTGGAACTGCCTTTTTCAGAAGCTGTTCACCAGTTTCCTGATTGTTGCTCTTTATAGGTTTGATGGGTTTTTGGTTTTCTTTTTAAACCCTGTTTCCTCTATAGATTAGAAATTTTTAACTAGTACTATATTAACTGATGACTCTAAAGTTAAGGCTTTGAAAACCAACTGTCAGCCACATAAAAGCTTCACATTCTTCATAGGATGAGCACATCATCTCCTTTATGGTTAGAAATCCGGACCAGAGTCCTGGAGTATCACACAGTTTCCCAGATGAGCAGAGGGAACCCGATCACTTCCAGGATGTGGGCCTCTCTGGTGGGGTAGGGGCTGCTTGCCCCCCTCTGGTCAGCCCTTTCTCTCAGTTACTGCAGACCTCTACTCTGTTATGTTGAGCATAGATGTCTAGAAACATACTGACTTATCTCTTATTTTGAAATAATTTCAGACTTATAAAAATGTTGCACAAATACCATTTCTGTGTAACTTTCATCCAAATTCCCCAAATTCTAGATTCCCACAATACCCTTTTCCATCCAGATATTTTGGTGTGTGTTTCCTAAAAATAGACCCTTCTTATATAACCATAGCATAATTACCAAGTCAAACTCTAGCACTGATATATTACTGTTTTCTCGTCTTTTATTTTTTTTTTTTTTTCTGCTTTATGTAGTATTTAGCTGTAGGGTCTCTTAAGTCTCCTTGGGTAAGAAAAGTTACCTTTTCTTTGCCTTTCATGACTTATACACTTTCAAAGAATACTGGCTGACCAGTTTTGCTTTTTTAGGCTCTCAGCTTTTCTGATTTTTTTTTTTCTTACTGTTAGAGTCAGGTTATGTATTTTTGCCAGGGAATCCACAAAAAGATGTGCCCTCTCTGTGGGCAGTATCGACAGGCATGTGGTGTCTTGTCCCCATTGTGCTGTTAGCTCTGGTCACTTGCAGATGTTCCTGCCAGGGTCTCCTTTATAAAGTCACCATGATTTTCTTTACAATCAATTAGTATCTTTGAAAAGCTTGTCAGAGACTCTGTAAAATATCAAATTTTCACACCCAGTGAGGATTGCTGTCCAAAGCAGATACCATTGCAGGCTGACCAGTGGTGGTTTTTGTCCTTTTACTGAAATTCTGCTGTGAAACTTCCCCTTCTTCCCTCTTGATTCATGTATTCATGATATCAGTACTCACTGGTAGAATCTTTCTTTACTCCATGGGTTATAATTCCTTCCTGCTACTATTTATTTTGTTGCTCAAATTACGGAAATACTTCCTTTGCGGTGCAGAAATCTACGCTGCTGGTTGCGTTGCTGGTTTGGGTGTCCCTGTGGCGCTCTGAGAGAGTGAGGCGCCTCTCACAGCCCCCTCATCTCGCAGGTGTGAGCTCCCTCATCAGCTTGCTGAGTTCAGCCCAGGATGAAGATCAGCCAAGGCTGAACGTGCTGCTGTGCGAAGCCGTGGTTGCTGTTTACCTGAGTTTGCTGATCCATGCTCTTGCCACCAACTCCTCCAACGAGCTCTTCCGGCTCGCAGCCCACCCATTAAACAACCGGATGTGGGCTGCTGTCTTTGGTGGGGGTGCGAAACTTGTGGTGAAGCCTCGAAAACAATCGGAAAATATCTCAGGTGAGACAGGTTCAATACCAGTGTTGTCCATAAATGCAGGTAATCCCAGTCCTAAGATGTTTTTAATGTTTTAGAAATTTTACCTTGAATGAGGGATGGTAACGGTATAATCAGTTGCTTTTGGGGGGATGGTAAATTACTACACCTGTGTTAGAATAAAAACATAATTTGCTACTTTGATCTTTATAGAAGTAACATTTTTTAGGTTCACAAAGCAGGGGATGTTTGAGGAGGGTAAGAAAACTGAAAGTGAAGTCAGGGGACAGGGTAGTTCTCTGTTAGAGAAGGGACTGGAGTAGATCAAGCGTCTTCAGCGTTGCCCAGCAGGTACCCTCGGGAAGCGTGCACACAGGACAGCTGTTCCAGCCCCGACCTGGTTTTCTGTGCTGCATTGTGCGCGTGCACATGTACATCTGTCCCTCCTGACTGGAGTACATTTGCTTCCCGCTTTTCATCTTGGTGCTGAGGCACAGGAAGCATCTTAACTCCTCTACAGTTGTTCGGGTGACACAGGTTCCGACCTCCCTCCCTGCTGTGGCCCAAGGTCGACTGAACAGGCAGGTCCTGTGCGAGGCCTTCCCCTCCCTGCTGGTTGTAAACTGCAAGCCCCCCGCCAATCACTTCTCTGTCTCCCTCATTGTGGGGTTTCTTGGTGGCGATTCTACCCACCAGGTCACCTGTATATCTGAGATGTGTTCATGCTTACATTCTCATTTGCTCCACACCTGTGGGACGCCAGGCCGTGTGGTAGGCTCTGGAGTGGGGAAGCAGGAAGCAGGCCCACGCCTGCACCTTCCGGAAGCTGTGTCCACTGGAGGAAGACACTTGGGACAGTTAGCAGACACAGCATACTTTAGCCACGACGAGAGCTGTGGGAATGTGTGGTCAGGTGCACAGTGACTCTGAGGAGGGCGTGTGCTGAGCGGAGCCCCAGGAAGAGCCCTGAGCCTCCCTATCGGTGGAACCGAGGACTCAGACCCTGGGGTTAGGCTGAAGCCAGCCTTTCCGGGCTACTCGAGGAGGTCCCAAGGCTCTCGTGATGGAAGAGCAGTGCAGGAGATAGGCCTTGGGGTTCTGTGGATTGTGGTAAAGACCTCAGCATTTGCCAAGTGTACAGGGCTGGGTGAGATCAGGCTGAGTAGGAGAAACAAGCCCCAGGAGGCCCACGTGATCCCGTCTACACAAAGGCCTAGGATGGGGGAACAGGACACAGTGGGGTGGAAGCCCAGTGGCTGCTCAGTAGCATGGGCTTCTGTTGGGGGGTACGGTGGTGCTGGGTGCTGCACGGGGGTGGTTGTGCCAGATGCCCTACATGTGCACGGGCGTGTTTGTGGATGACTAGTCAGAGGCCATGGGACATGGTCCTGTGGACGGAGTGGGAGGCAGCGGCCGATGGGTTTGTCTCCTTGCTGGGCCCTGGAGCACTTAGTACCCCCGGCCTTTTGAGCCCCTCTTACTTGGCTGCCCACCGACCCTGTCTGGCTTTGTCTTGCTGGCTTCCTACAGGGTTGATCAGGTCCGGCCGCCTGTGTGTTAGTTTCTAAGCTGTCTTGCCACGGTTCTAGACCTTGTCACTGTTGCCCCCGACTCCTGGGCCACACAGGAGCTGGGCTCCTCGCACACCTCCTCTTCCCGCTTGTTGCTCTCCCCCTCACTTCCCATTGTGCTGCTGCTCTTCTTAAAGACACATCTGTACCCTGCAGTCTATTGGCCTGATGCCATCCTACGGTGTCTTTGACACTTCCTGCTTACCCCGTCTCTTCCCTGGATTTATGTAGGTTTGTGATAATCCAGGTAGACTGGACGCACACTCTGGTGTGAGTGCTGGAGAGCAGGTGCTGTGGCTGGTTTCGAAGCCCAGGTGTAAGGAATTTAGACTAAAAGGCAGCAGACGGAAGGGTGAGAAGAGGTCCGAGTTAAGAGCCCAGAGCATGGGCTGGGGATTTAGCTCAGCGGCATAAGCACCTGCCATGCAAGTGCATGGTTGTGAGTTCGATCCCTGGTACCAATTTAAAAAAAAAAAAAATGCGCAGAGCAGGAACTGACGTGACCCACCTTCCTGCAGCGCCACCCCTGCCCTCTGAGGACATGGACAAGCATCGCAGGAGGTTCAACATGCGGATGCTGGTCCCCGGGCGCCCCGTGAAGGACGCCACCCCGCCTCCGGTGCCCACAGAGAGGCCATCCTACCGTGAGAAGTTCATCCCTCCTGAGCTCAGCATGTGGGATTACTTCGTGGCTAAGGTATGCAGCGGAGGGTGAGCTCCCGTGACATGTCTGTGTGTCACAGCAGGGTGTTGAGTCCTGGTATGCTCAGCCTAGACAGGGACTGTGAGGCCTCAGTAATACACAGGACTTAAGATCAGGCACTTCCATGGAGCACAGATGGAGCCAGCTTGACCGCGCCCTGATTCTAGCAGCATGCAGCTGTCTAGATGCAGCTCTCCCCATCCCTGCTGCTCGAGTTTCATGTTCCTGTGCCATCCTGAAAGCCCCTTGCAACTTTAGTGTGAAGGAAACGACGTGAAGATTTGTAAATGGCTTCAGAGGTGCAGCCATTTAGAAGTCTTATGGAGAGTCCTAGCACTGTGGGACCAAGGCAGGAGGATCACAAGTTCAAGACCAGCCTGGGCAACTTAGACGTTGTCTCTAAATAAAAATGGGCTGGGATGTCAGTCAGTGTGAGGACCCTAGGGGGGAACTCTCCCATACCGGGGAGAAAAAGGGTTTGTACGTGGCGATGTGCCAGTTTTTCATTTCCCAAAAACATTTCTTCCTGATTAATAAAGGTTTTTGAAAATTTGGAAAATGCCAAAAAATATAAAGAAAGAAAATACGATTTATGCAGAGATAATTGTTAACACTTTGGCAAGTTTGCTTTTAGTCTTTTCTCCTTGGATTTAAAAAGATACATAATGGATCAGTGTATATAGTTTTATGTTTTCTTTTTTCAGTTAGCATTGCAAGGTAAGAAATTTCACATGCTATTAAAAACCTAGCTGGATGTTGTGGTTTGCCTCTGTAATCCTAGTACTCCAGGAGGATAAGGCAGGAGGATCACAAATTTGAGACCAGCTGAGCAACTTAGTGAGACTATTATAAAATAAAGACATATAGCCAGGGCAAAGGCCCTGGATTCAATCCTCAGCAGCACAACAAACACCTGTATAACTATTGCTAAAAAAATTAGAAGGTGGGCATGGTGCATCCTGTAATTTCAGTATTCTGGGAAGCTTAGGCAGGAGGATTGTAAGTTCAAGCCCAGTCCAGACAACTTAGTGAGGCCTGCTTAAAAAATAAAAAATAAGTAAGGCTGGGTATATAGTTCAATGTGCAGGCCCTGGGTTTAATTCCTAGTGCCACCACTAGGAAACCACAAGGGCCCTGTGTCACGGAAAACCTCACACATACACGGAGCACAGAAGCTACAATAACAGCACCCCCTTGTCCAGCATCTGGCTTTAGAAGTCAGCATCTCGTGGACAGTTGTGTTCACTGTGCTGCTGCTGGGTGGCGGCAGAGGGCAGCGCAAGGTTTCACTCGTGAGTATTTCTGGGTGTGTGTGAATTGTGTATCTGCTCCGAGGATTGATGCTGGGGCCTTTCACTGAGCTATAGCCTCAGCTCTTTTCAGTTATTTTGAGACAGGATCTTGCTGTTCTGAAACAGTCGCCAGACTGGGTTTGAACTTGCAGTCCTCCTGCCACAGCCTCCCATGCTGAGTCCAGGTATGCACCACAACACCTAATTTCAGTATTTTTTTAAAAAGGATTTTAACAGGATTACACTAGTGTCTCTGTCTCACACACATGCACTTCCACTGTATCAGGTATCCAGATGGTGTTCACATTTTTTCCTTGTATCTTTTATTTTTTTGGTACTGGGGATCGAACTCAAGATGTTGTGCTTGCCAGGTGGGCGCTTAGGCCACTGAGCTAAATCCCCAGCCCTTGTATTTTTAATGGTTTTGTATAGTTGGTTTGTCCAAATCAAGGTCCAAAATAAGATTCATACAAATTGGCTACTATGACTTAAGTCCCTCTTGGTCTACTGCCATCTTTTTCATGCTTAAATTTACTTTCTCTTCTTTTTGCCCCAAAGAACATATCCTCAGTGGATGCCAGGGCCATCTCTGTGGCTCTGATGCTTCTGAGAGACGCAGCGGTTGTCCCTCCTGGCTGGCAGCACCGTCTTGGGGCTGTGCCTGCTCGGTCCTCGTCTCTGTGGGGGTTTTCCATCTGGCCGTATAGTGCCGTCACCCCTGGTGGTTTGCTGGGCTGTGTCCCTTGGTCACTGGTTCCCTCCTGCCCGTGAGGGGAGAGGCAAGAGCGGTGATTCTACGCTGTTTCCTTTTGCTCTTAGTTTGCACACTAAGCTGACAGTGTAGCATCCTTCTGGGGAGGTGAGTGATGACTGTTTTGCTTGCAGCGCCACTTTGCTCCTTTTTTTCTTTTTCTGCCACTTTGCTCTTGTGTTGCACATGCCGCGCTTCATTCTGCAGCAGGGTCGCTCGCCGTGTGCCAGATCATCCCATTGCAGTGGGCCGCTGGCGCTGGCTCCCAGCCTGGAGGCTCCTGGCTGCGTGCTGCCTTGCGTCATGGTGTAAGGTACTCAGCCTTCCTACCCGGTGTCCTGCCCAGGCTGGGAGCTGCTGCGTCTCCAGAGAACCATTGTGTGAGGAGCAGGAGGGGCGTGGGCGCTGGTGGTCCCCGATTGTAGCTGAACGCAGTATGGAGCCCCACCCGGCAGGGGGAAGGGGGACACCGGTTACCTAAGCAACACAGCTGTCACTTCTCTATACCTGTTACAGTTCGCTTAGTTTTTCTTTTGGCATCTTATATTTTTCAATGTATTCTTTTTTTTTTTTTAACTTGTCTAAAGTTTTGTTGGTGATATAAAAGAAAACTTTTGATTTAAAAAAAAACTAGTATGTCTAACTAGTAAGTTATTTTGTTAAACAGTTTTACCTGGTTATTTTGATTGCTGTAAGGCTGGTACCATCTTCAGAGAATGGTTAGAGTGAAACCATTTAACATGTTTCATTTTAAATCAAAAGAAAAATGTATTTTAAAATACTTTAAAGAAATGAAGAATATATGTTAAGAAAATTTAAATTTATATACTTTAAATATATTTTAAGAAAGCTTAAAATACATATTGTAAAACATTTTAAAATAAGGAACATAATTATATGTAAAATGTATTTTATGTGCTTATAAAGTTCTGCATATTTTTAAACTAACTTTGCCTTTTGTCGCAGCCATTCCTTCCTTTGTCTGACAGTGGTGTCACCTACGACTCTGATGAAAGCATTCACAGTGATGATGAAGAAGACTACGCCTTTTTCTCAGACACACAGATCCAGGAGCACCAAGACCCAAATTCCTATAGGTAAATAAGGCATTTATTTACTTACTTTTGCAGAACATCCTGCTGTTAAATAATTTTAACTAACATTTCCATCATAAAAAGTGACATTATTTTCAGATTAGAAATTCTGTACCATTAAGGTAAAATTTCTACACAGTAGAGTATTTCCTTCACATCCAGTTTCAAAGACTAATTATAAACATTAATATTTTTAGTGAGGAAAACGCTGCAGTTTATCCATGTTACCAGATTTTGTGGGACTGTTAAAAATGCTTTTCCACTAGGTTGCATGTTCCATGTAACATTGTAAATTTGATATATTGTTGCACATCTTTTATTTTTCAAAGATTATAGCATTACTATCTTAGTTACTTTCTCACTGTTGGGACAAAATACCCAATACTCACAAATTAAAGGAGAGATTTATTTTGGCTCAAGGTTTGTGGGGGTTTCGGGCTACAGTCAGCTGACTCCAAGGCGGAGGGCCTGGGGAGGAGAATTGCTCAGGACACAGCGGGAAGGAAGCAGCTACAATCCAGGGAGGAGGTGGGCCCAGAGCCTTGTAGGCCGTGTCATTGCATAGATTCCATCTGCCAGCATCATTCCCAGCTGTACACCCGTCCATGGACTCATCTGGTGTCACGCACTGATGATCCCAGCAGCTCTGTAAGCTCTGAAGGGACGCCTGGTTAGCAGCCTGACAGGTGCCATCTGTGTGTGGCAGGAGTCAGGAAGCCTGTCCTCTGGGTTGGAGCTGAGCTCCACAGTTGGCAGGGAACATCACTGTGCTTCTCTTTCTTCATTTTCTCAATGAGGGTTTTTTTTTGCTCCTGTGAACAGCTGGGCTCTTCTGCATCTGACAATGGTGAAGCTAGTTCTTCATAATGTCAAGAATTTCTTTCCCATTGCTGGACTGGAATTCTCTGGTAAGTTTGGAATTTGAAAATTAATGTTATTAAATGTTTTACCATCAAGTTTCTGTTTTTACAGAGTCTGTATAAAAGGCCACTTGGTACCCAATAAAATAGCCAATGTAGTACTTTTAAGTCTTATGTATTGTGGGCTCTAATCTGTGGTTTTAACACATAACAGCACCACTGTCTGCATGGGAGGATAGAAGAGCAGGAACCCAAACTGGGTGTACTTCACTTTCTCAGTTCACCTTAGAGCTGGCTTCAGGTTCTGTTGATGAAAATATTGAGAATCCAAATAGGTTAAAATTTTCAGATTTGTATTTTCAAAAGTCTTGGCTCTAAATACAGACTTTAAAAATAAGTAGATGATCAATATTTTTTGTAAAATGAAATGACATATTCTCTCATCTTTTAGAACTGCCTGTAACATCACCGTTGGGTATTGCCGTAATTAAAAACTTGGAGAACTGGGAACAGATTCTGCAACAGAAAATGGATCAGTTTGAAGGCCCACCACCCAACTACATCAACACATATCCAGCTGACCTTTCAGTTGGAGCTGGACCTGCCATTCTTCGAAATAAAGCCATGCTGGAACCTGAGAACACACCTTTCAAGTAAGCAGCACTCAGAGTGCCGATGAGTGTGTAGCTCGGTTTGATTTTCTGGAAGACATATACCAACAGCTTTCAAAATACTCATAACTTTTTAGCAGTACTCTCTAAGCAAAAAAGAGAAATTAGATAAAATACACATTTCCTAGAATTACCTGTAATTTAGTGGACATACTTTTATAATCAGGAAAAGACCTTTTTTATCATCTGTTTCTGTGTAACTTTCATATCTCTTAGAGAAAGCTTTTGGCTGATAATAATCTACATGTACAAACAAGGTGCCCTGATTTTTCATAGGTAACTTAATACTAGTATACTCATTAAGGATTTTTGGAATTGTTTTGATCTTCCACCCGTGTGTCTTGCTCCCTTTGGATAAGAAGTGTGCGCTTTTTAAAAATTATTTTTAACCTAGTACATGAAGATGTAAAAGTTGTGCATCTTCATGAGCTACTGTGACATTTCAGGACATGTGTGCACAGTGTCTTACTTTCTTGTTGCCGAGACAGAATACCCAACACCCAGAAGTTAAGGCAGGAGAGGTTTATTTGGCTCACAGTTTGCAGAGGTTTCAGTGCATAGCTGACTGGTTCTGAGGCAGGGTGGCATGGCAGAGGGGCTTCGCAGAGGTGAAGCAGTCCATGGTGGGCAGAAGGCAGCAAGCGACGAATGACCAGCCACGGCCACAGGTCTTCTGTCTCTTACCCCGGCCACCTGCCCTCAAGGCAGATTCCCTCACACCCTTAACCCCAGCATCACATCCCTATTGCAGCACCCTCCAGGAAGCACCCCGTGACACGTGAGGCTTTGCGGGGACATCTCGGCACGAGCAGTGAGCAGTGCGTGTGGGTTTTGAGGCAGCCACGCTGCGCAGCACTGTTGCTCACTAGCGTGAAGGAGGGAGGCTGCTGAGCCTCACTGTTGGAAAAGCGTCACGACTGTTTCCTGGTGGGCTTCCACCAGCAGCCATCCTGGAGGGTCATAGTAAGAAAGAAGAGGGAGAGATTCATCTGCCCGAGTGCAACCAGTGCATTCGTCATAGGGAATTATTACTGGATGAGACAGTCACTTCCAAGGGATCTAAAAACGGAAATCGTGAAATTATGTTCTTCTTTGCAAGTGGTGATACAGGATTTAAAGCAGGTATCTGAGAATGGGGCTTGTCTCCTGTAGACTGGAATGTGTGTCTTCCTGTCTTGAGCAGGTCCCGGGATTCTTCTGCACTCCCAGTCAAACGGCTGTGGCATTTCCTCGTTAAACAGGAAGTTCTCCAAGAGACATTCATCAGATACATCTTCACTAAGCGGAGGAAACAGAGTGAGGTACTTTGCAAAAATACTTTAAAATTTTTCTTTAACACTTTTAAGTTATCAGATTTTGTGTGACTGTGAAATTTTCTTTTTGGTTATAACTTATCTTCATGACCTTTCCCACACCGTGGCTAGTAGCCACAGTTTACTAAACTGCAGTTTATTTCTTTAAAGACCAAATCCTGTAGTTTTCATAACAATGAAAAAAAATAAAGGGCTTTGGTAAATCACATATAATTAAATGAAAGTTGACCCTTTTTGAGACAGGGTTTTGTTATGTAATTCCGATAGTCTTTGGATACACTATGTATCCCAGGCTGGCCTCAAACTCTTGGTGACCCTCGTGCCTCGGCCTCCCAAGTGCTGCGATTGCAGGCATGCACCACCACACCTGGCTTGGTCCTTCCTTTTTAAATTGAAAACAATAGTATGGCCCTTTAAAAGCAGTTAGTCTTGTTTTACTAGCATTTTTAAATCAACAGATTTTAATTTTCTAAGAGAAAAAAAAATGCTACAGAAATAGCAGGTGTGACTTGATTGTCTTTACAAAGCTAGGCAGAAGTTTGGTGTTGGACAGTAATTTTAAAGCTACTGACTGGTAATGTAATGCACATGTGATTCGGGCAGAGTCAGACTTTCTGCAGCTGGCCCATCTCTCTTCCTTTGGGAAGGACTTTTCTGTGAACTTAGGGCTCCCGGCCACTGGCTGAGGGCATAGGCAGTGTGGACAGTGTCAGGGCGCTGTCACAGATGCAGTCCTGAAGAGGGCCAGCCCGCGATAGTCCTTGGGGCCAGTTTCCTGGCACCAGCTGCAGAGCCCTTGCCCTGGACACTGTGGTCACCTGGGCAACAGGGGAGTGTCTTTCCTGTGGGTTTGACAGGTAGGCAGTCACTGAAATGCAAACCAGCTACACACTTCTTGGTTTCTGTATGTATTATAAGCTTTTTGATACAAGCAAGAGACCCTGATGGTTTGAAAGAACTGTGTAGGGCTTGCTGGGGAAAGTCACAGAGCTGTCCTGTTTGTCTCTCATTGAGGCCACTGGACAATGCTGAGTCTCCATAATGATCTGAATTAATGGACTTAAAGTAAAAGATATTTGATCCTTAGGACTGTTATTCACAGCAAGCCAGTTCACAAAAGGGTCAGTTTTCTGAAGGTTTAGTTCTTCCGATTTTTAAACTAACAATTTACCAAAAACGCATTACAGCTATTGATAAAGCTCGGAGAGACTGGATTTGGCTAGCTTGGCATAGCTTCAGCTGGCTGCCTTGTGTCTCCCATTGGCAAACTAATCCTAAAAACACTGAACTTTGGCTCACTTTCAAAAATTACTTATGAAGGGTCCCCTGAGGAGACACTGAAGTTTTAGGTATATTTATGTTTTTGCTCATTGAGTTTGTTACAAATATTTCACCAAACAAGGTTTTATGAAATCAATTGGTGTGAGGCAAGTAGATCTTGAGCACTCGGGCTTTCACCCAGGGAGCGAGTGGCTGATGTCTGTCCACTCTTTGCACAAGTCCTGGTCAGCTGTGCCCGCCAGGAGCCCTAGGCGTGACCCAGGCCACAGTCCTCCCCCAATGGGGAGGGCTCAGGGCTTGGGCCTGCCTTCCCATAGGGCTTGGGCCTGCCTTCCCATGCCCGTGACAGCAGGGAGCTGCGTCTGATGCCCTGTGTCTGCGGCCCCCACCAGGGGCTGTAAGCTCTGTGCTCTTCCCATGCCTCCCGGGGTGTCTCCTCATGCAGACAGTGAGTGTACTGCGGTCAGGAGCGTTACTCAGATCCTGAGGGCCAGTGAGAGTTCCTGCTTCTTTGGGTTTAGAAATGGCTTTTATTTGTATTTAAAGCCAGTCCTTAGAGGCTAGGAATCGATGAAATACAGACTGTCTGTGCTTGAAGGTTGGTGTCATTTCTAGAGGTTATAGTTTTAAGAGCTTTAATGTAACTAGCATACAGCTAATTTATAAGTAGCTTTCTGTTTTTTCATAAATGCAATAGTCACATTAATTTGTCCTTTTGCTTTGTGTTTGCTCTAAATTTTTTTCTTGATTTTTCAAGGTCATCTTTAAGTGATTAGTGACCATTTCAGCTTGAAATGTTTCATTCTGTGTAATTTCATTTCATGCATGTGTTTGTGGTTGTGGCGGTGTGGTGTTGTTAGTCTGTAGAAGAACGTGTGGAGCAGGGCAGACCTCACTACATGGCAGAGGATGGCCACGCCAAGGTATACCGTGCTCCCGCCTGCCCGCACCCTCTGCCTTCTGGCTCGCGCCTGCCCCTCGCACTAACCAATGTCCAGCTGCCAACTAACCTGGACAGTGAGGGAGGAGCCTGGGTGCCTCCTGCCCGAGCAGCTGCACTTCTGTGGCTGTCTCCACGGTTCTTTTTGATTCCTTCTCTGCCCTCTTTCCGTTCTGTCAGCCTCTAAGCTGCTTTGTCTTTCCGTGACTTTTCCTCATTACTACATCACATCTGTGCACTTCTAGAATTGTGCAAAAATGTTTTACTGTTACAGATTACTAATGCAGATATCTGAGTCACCTTTCATGACAGTTTACCCGAGTCCTACACCCTTTCCATCGGTGGACATCTTTATAATTGCAGTTAGTTACAGGGCTTCAGAATATTCAAGCAGATTTTCCAAGACTAATTCTCGACACTCTAAATGATCACATTTTTCTTTTGGCTGCTACTTTCTTCTTGTCCAGCTTTTATATCCTGTGGGGCATGTATGTTTCTGTGGACACCGTGTGGTAGCAGCTAAGCCCCAGCTGTATTTTGTAGGTTGAAGCGGATTTGGGCTACCCCGGGGGCAAGGCCAAGGTCATTCATAAGGAGTCCGACATGATCATGGCGTTTTCTGTTAACAAGGTAAGGGCAGTGGTCGCCAGGAAAGTGTACTGTACTTGATGGAATGCCTTGAATGGCTGACTCTGCCTTTGTTTTGCAGGCAAACTGTAACGAAATTGTTCTGGCATCAACACATGATGTTCAGGAACTGGATGTGACTTCCCTGCTGGCCTGTCAGCCATACATATGGATTGGAGAGGAATTCGACAGAGAATCCAAAAGGTGTGTCCTGGAGCCACTCGGAAATGGGGTTTTCCCTAGGTACCCACTCAGTCACAGACTGGGACACAGCTATACATCTCTGCTTGAGTAGAAGATCTGTCCAGTTTAGCTACCAGCAGAAGTCTTGAATAAATTGCCCCTTCCATTAAGCTGTTTGTAATTTTGAGTCACAGTAATGTGACATCAGAGTCTAATGCTTACTCCTGTGACTTGGACCTGAAGAAGTGTCACAGGGTGCACCTGTAGCTGGGGATTAACTGGACTGACAGATGGTTCACATTCGCTAAGTGGCTTTGCCATGTGTTTTGTCATCTGATGAGCCCAGCTCCCTCCCAGACAGAACCGCAGGCAGTGTTACTTTTCTTAAAGCTCTGGACACTGCCGCAGTCTGGCTGGCCGGCCTTCAGGCCTGAAGTTTCGTGTCACAACACGGTTCCTGTTTTGTGCATTGTCTCTGTCCTGTAATGTGACCGGCCCCTGTCATACTTCAGAGTAGATGTGATCATAATAGAAGCTCCGTACTTTAACAGATGTGAAGTTGAAGTTGACTTTCTTTAAAATGGCTCATTTGGAGCTGGGGACATGGTACAGTGGAACTTGCCTAGCCTGAGTGAGGGCCTGGGTACAGATGCCACTGCTTGAAAACCAGAACAGTCCACCGCCACGTGGTGTGTCTGTATGTGAGTAGAGCATTTGCTCTTTGTGTGTCTGTGTAACCAAAGGAAAGTCTGTGTTACTGCTTTAGAACAAAGATCGTTCCGATGTGTGCACCATGCTAGTTGCCCCAGACATAATATAGACTAAGTTTATATTTTGCTCAGAGGGAAAAAGGTAAATGTACCAAGATGGACTGTACTGGGGACTGTGCCCCAGTTTTCCCCAGGGCTGTGGCTCCCAGGGCTAAGTCAAGCTTGTCTGTGACTTCCCGCAGTTCAGATGACGTTGATTACCGAGGCTCCACCACCACCCTGTACCAGCCCGGCACTGCAGCGCACTCGGCGAGCCAGGCGCACCCGCCTCCATCCATGCCGTGGCTGGGCAGCGGGCAGACCAGCACGGGCGCCAGCGTGGTGCGTTCCTTCCTCCCGGCACGGGCTCCACATGTAGGTTCTCCAAAACCAGTGGGCAGTCGTGCCAGCAAAAGAGGGGCACTGCCGTGTGTGGTGTCCCAGCTGGGCCTTGGGTGCCCACGGTAACAGCCATGCTGCCCCATGTGGTGGGCTGCGGTGTGGGCTCTGCTAACAGCAGGGCGGCTGCATATGGTATCAGATGCAAGTTTCTCTTACCCAACCTGAAGCGGCACTGGTCAGGGAGGGCTGTTTGCACATCCTGGGTGGGTGTCGGAGCTGAAGGGCTCCTGTCCCTCGGCCGCAGGGAAGGCCCGGAAGGGAGGCCCTGCGCACTTGCTGAAACCACTCACTGGCGGGGTGAGCAGGCAGCTCAGACTGGCACTGTCCGGGAGCTCAGAAAATGTGTCCCAGAGTTCATCGCAGTGACAGAACATCTCCCTCCTTGTCTCTTCTGAGTACGTGGATTAATTCATTTTGCCTTCTTTTAAAGCTCATGAAGAGGAACCTACACAATGTGAAGAGAATGACCTCACACCCCGTCCATCAGTACTGTGAGTACTTCCTGCGCGAGCTGACCTTCAGTGCCCTCTCCTCCCAAGGCTGCTGTGGGAACTGCTGAACTGGCCCTCGTTGTCCACCTTGCCTGTCTCTCTTTCAGACCTGACGGGCGCCCAGGACGGCAGTGTCCGCATGTTCGAGTGGACACGCCCGCAGCAGCTCGTCTGCTTCCGCCAAGCTGGCAATGCGAGGGTCACTAGGTTGTATTTCAACTCACAAGGCAACAAGGTTTGTGCTCATCCCAAATGGTCATGGACGGGAAGGCATGGTGATGGGTGAAAGCACTTGCGCAGCTCAGGGGGCCAGGGTTGACGCTGAGTAGATGGTGCACTGGGTTCTGCATGACGCTCAGGTTCCACACAGGGACCCCTCCCAGCGTGGAGAGGTCGCTCTGTGGGGTGGGGCCACAGGCCCCAACTGAGCACGGAGCTGCAGTGAGATTTCAGAGGGAAATGGAGGAGCTAGCAGGTGACAGGAAGTGTGGAGCACACAGCTTTCCTGGATCTGCAGCAGAGACATCACAGCAGGGTGTGTGAAGTTTCCTGCTCATGAGTGACTGTGCCTTTGGTAGCACCTCTGGGAAGCTGGGCTCAGTGTCTCCCCTCTCCTTGCAGTGTGGCGTTGCTGATGGAGAGGGTTTCCTGAGTATCTGGCAAGTGAACCAAACGGCATCAAACCCTAAACCTTACATGGTGAGTGTCTTTCTGCCTCTGAGCATGGCCCGGTATCTGCTGGGACAGGGACTTGGTGGCTTTGTGCAAAAGGCATAGTTCCACCCAGCATCATGGTGAACACTAGCCACCTGCTGTACCCTGGCCTTAGTCTGAAATGCTCCCAAAGCCAAAACCTGGCTTTCCCCTCAGTGGGAAGCCACGTTGGAGAAACACTAGGAGCTTTCTCTGCATCTGATCAGTTTGGATTCTGTTGTCAGTATATGTTTATGCATTTTGGAACCAACTTTCTTGTGATAAAATTTTATAATGTGATACTAAGATTCTAACACATGCTGAACATCTGTTTTCCTCCATGATTTTACTTACTGGCTTATAAAATTATCCCAACAGACTCCCCATTAATCTGAGCCACGCTTAGGTGCTTGGTGAGGAGCAAGCATGGCCTCCCACAGTGGCAGCTGTGTGGCGCATGCTGGCAGATGCCTCGGCCAGCCTCCGGTCTCTGGGTCCAGAGCGATCACCCAGGTTCTTTGAGATGTTCTTTCTTAGAGTAGCCCATGTTCTTCGTTATGTGCAGGGCAAGGTATTTCTCTAAAACCAGCACACTATGTAGACCATACCATAATACCCTCGCAGAAATGGATGTTATCTTGAATTTATGCTTTTGCCTTTAGTCAGGTCTGATCATTCCAGGCAGAAAAAAATACCCATTTTATTTTCCAATGTCTCGACATGTTTCTTTTGAGCCTGCAGCTCAGAATTTCTGTTCATCACCTGACACAGCGGGGAAGTGCTGCCCGGGTTAGTGGGCAGCTTCCCAGGAGGCAGAGCTGCCTTCAGAGCCCTTGGGTGCCCTTAGGCCCCCGCTCTCTGTGGGACCCTCCAGTTCCTCAGCTGTGGGGCACCGCAGAGCGTGCAGAACAGGAGAGGTTTGTGTTCTGTGTGGGAGTTGGCCTGACTGCATCCTCCACTGTGCTGTAGACTACAGGAGGGAGGAAGAGACCCCTTTGGTTACTGGGTTTGCACATGTAAACTAATACTGTAATCAAGTGGCTGGCTAAATTCACGGGGTCTTGCTCTGTGTCACCTAAAATCAGGCTCAGTTGCTATTCTATACCTTAGCCTCCCGTATAGCTGGACTACACATACATGCCACCATGTCCAGCTGGTTCCTGTCCTTTAATGTCATCTTTACTTCTATACAGACATATATATTTTACAGTCCTTTCCAGTTAGTAAAGGTTGGTTGCTGTCCCTCGCTGTTGGAGCCTGTGCTTGTCCATGCAGGGATTGTGCTCTGTGCCTGCTCCATGCCACAGGTCACTGGGCATTTACGTGACACCACTGCACTTTGTTTTCCATAGAGCTGGCAGTGCCACAGTAAAGCCACAAGTGACTTTGCGTTTATTACCTCTTCAAGTCTGGTTGCCACATCCGGACAGTCTAATGACAACAGGTAGGTGACAGAGGCAAAGCAAGAAATAATGAAATTATTGACAGAAGGCTATTTCTGCTAGAAATTACAGTGCATAGTAGAGTTTTTCCACCCTAGAAATAAAAAAAGTTGTCACATAATTCTTATTTCAGGATGGTTTCCCTTATTGAAGAGCAAGACTATAAACTTTCTCCTGCTGAGAGTCTCCATAAGCATGTCTGGTTTCTGAGTTAACTCTGCTCTGTCCTCGCTGCTGTCAGCACCGAGCATGGCACCTTGAGGAGGCGCCTGGGGCTGGGGCTGGATGTGGGTGGTGCCCTCCCCAGAGGGGACTGCAGTAGGACAGGCAGAGCCCCAGGAACAGGCTGGGGCCCTTCCTGGTTGGGAATTTCTGCTCTGTAAATGTGACAGAAACAAGAATCAATAAGGAAAAGCATTTGACTTGCAGACAGAATCTGTCCATCCTGGTGCTTTGAACAAGAATGTGACGTATTTTTCTTGTTTCTTTACAAGAAACGTATGCCTGTGGGACACATTAATGTCTCCTGGGAGCAGCCTCATTCACGGTGAGTGACAGATGCCATTGTCACCGCGTGCTTAGTTGAAATGAGTGGGTCTGGCAGGGTCACAGGGCGGACAGATAGTGGTGCGGGAAGAGCTGGGGGATCCCTGCGAGCAGGGTGTCTGGGAGATTATTTGCGAAGTGTCCATGAAATCAGACTTCAGGGAACCAAAACTGCCCGACGGAGTTAGTCTTAGGAGAGCCAGCACCTCTGTCCTTGTAAGACTGCCCAGTAGGTGGCCTCGGAATCTCTCTTCCACCTAACCACTGCCCAGAAAGGATTGCAGGCTCAGAGGGGTTTGAGGTAGTGAGGCAGATTTTTTAACAGTCAGTGGAGCACATCTTGACCGGCGCAGTTATTTTTGAGTTTATCAGATGCACAGCTTTTCTCTGTCCACAGCCGGCACCCACTAAGCCTTTAACCTGCTAAGATTGCGCGGGCAGGGGCAGCTCGGTGTGTATCAGAAAGAAGGCGGACACGGCGAGCCCGGGGAGCACCCCCCGACCGGCCCGGGGTCTGGGCCTGGTCAGGTGCTCCTGGGGGGCGAGTGTGAGCCAAGAGGGGGTCCCAGCAAGGCTGCAGACCTGCGACTGAGCTTGCGTGCAGGCCCCAGGCCGCAGCAGTGGGCGACTGTGCAGTCACTGCACCCAGTTCACGCATTAAACGTGCACATGTGTGTGGCCCTGCTGGTCACTTCCTAAGGCCCGTGCTGGCCATGTGCACTGGGTGGACGTAAGGAAGGGGGTGGCTGCCGCTGTCCCCTGGCCTCTGCGCTGTCCCAGGTAAAGCCTGTAAGGCACCATTTCCATATGAACGGTGCCCACTCACAGGGCCCAGTCTGCTAGCTCTGCACATGGTGCACTGTGCCCGCGCCAGCCTGGTGTGGGCTGGGAGGGAGCTTCCTGTGTGTACCGTGTGTAGACATCATGGGGAAATAGCTTAGCTTTCTTCTTTATAATTCAGTAACAGAATTTCAGAAATTCAGTGACAGAAAGCCTGAATAACTGCTGCGCTTTCCAACGTGGTTTAAGTGTTCATGATGCTGCGAGACAGGGCAGCTGTGTGAACCGGGTGTCTGTCTCCCCAGGTTTCACATGCCACGACCATGGGGCCACTGTGCTGCAGTATGTGCCCCGCCAGCAGCTGCTCATCTCAGGGGGCAGGAAAGGCTGCGTCTGCATCTTTGACATCAGGCAGCGGCAGCTGCTGCACACGTTCCAGGCCCATGACTCGGCCATTAAGGCGCTGGCGCTGGGCCCCTGTGAGGAGTACTTCACCACAGGCTCCGCAGAAGGGAACATCAAGGTGGGTGCCGCACACCCGAGTGGGTGACGTCTGCCTGAGCCTGTCAGGGCAGAGCCGAGAGCAGGAGGGAAGGGTCTGTGGGGCCAGTGAGCCTCCGCGCCCTGCGCCCCGTGCCAAGAGCTCACTTGCCCAGCCTGGGAAAGGCCCCACAAACAAATCGGAAGCTTTAAAGGACTGTTGTGAGCTGTGTGCAGTAGCTCATGCCTCTGACCCAGCTGCTTGGGAGGCTGGAAGACTGAGGACTGCACGTCCAAGCCTACTTCAGGGAACGTATTGAAAGGACTAGGGCCATAGCTCGGTGGTACAGTGCCCTCCTTCCATGCATGGGGCCTGGGCTTGATCACGTACTGCTTAAAAACAAAACAAAACAGCTAACGATGGGGGCTTAGTTTGGCTGCTGAGGCCCTTCTGCCACCCCCACCCTGCCCTTAGCTCTTGGGCTCAGAGGCCAGGTGCATCAAGGGGTGGCCCATCTCTCCTTGCTGGTGTGCGGGAGTGCTGACAGATGGCTGGTGGCGCGGTGTCACCTTCCTCCTTGGGTCGGTGGTTCGAGGGAGCAGGGCTGGGAGTGGGACTCCACTGACCTCAGCTGGCCACGGAACAGCCGCGAGGGCCACAGCTTTGCTCGTGGGTCTCCCTGAGGATTCAGAAGTGTTTCTGTTTGTGTCTAAACCAGGTCTGGAGGCTGACGGGCCACGGCCTCATCCACTCCTTCAAGCATGAGCACGCCAAGCAGTCCATATTCCGCAACCTCGGGGCTGGCGTCACGCAGATCGAGCTGGTCCCAGGCAACCGGCTCTTCTCCTGTGGTGCCGACGGCACCCTGAAAACCAGGGTCTTGCCCAATGCTTTTAACATCCCCAGTCGGGTTCTTGACATTCTGTAGACTTCAAGAGTGGGTCTTTTGTGTCCACTTCTGTTAAAATATAGCCCAGTACTCACCAGGCAGTTAGCACCTTGAAAACCATGCAGAGACTCTGTGCGACGCTTGTCCGATCCAGGCACTGCCCGTCCACACTGGCAGGCGAACGTGCATGCACCGTGCTGCTGACCTCCCTAGGAACCCTCCGCTGTGTGCTGTGTGCAGGGAGCCGTTCCCCCCCGCAGTCCCAACTCGGGATGTGGGAGGCTCGCTGGGGTAAGTGAGCCGGTGGGAAGGACGCGTAGACCACTGCGGAAGTGCTGGGCTGACTCAGTTTCTCCGGGCTTGCTCCTTTTCCACACGTGCCTGTGGAGTCCTGCTCTGCCCAAGGGCGGCGCTGCGTGGGCACCAGGCCTCTGTCGGAGAGCAGTCCTTTCACCCTTTCCTGCCGAGATCTTCCTGTTAGTGTTTCTACCAAGCTAGTTCTGTAACTTGCAGATGAGCGCAGGTTTAAATGCAATGTTTTCTTCATGACTTGCACATTCACGTTTTTTGGACTGCTAGTTTTTCTATTTAAATATTTGCCTTCATGTTAGGAATGTAATGTGAGCAGGACGTATTTGTAGTTAACCAAACACACCTTCCTAGTCCAGTTTATTACTTTTTCTTTTTATTGTGTTCAAGATTAAAACATTTAAGGCCATGTTGAAGAAACTACACCAATAGAGCATTTCATATCAACTCAAATGAATGTTGGGCTTTTTGTGGCCAGTTAATAGTCAATGAAATTGGTGATATTATTTATTACCACAGCCTATTGTATAAACTATGCAGAGTTAAGCATCATTTGCTTATAAAATATTAGGCAGTGTTGTCACATTTTGATGTATTTCCTAGGTTATGACCAAAAATATGTTCTTGAGATATTGAAACTGACGTCTGTGTCTGTGTTTACCAGCAAACTGTCCCATCATGTCCCCAAGAATGTTTGATGCCGTTGTGGTGAACAGTGAAACATAATAGTACAAAGCACCTTTCGCTGACGGCGATGTGATGTTCATGCTGTGAAATACATACGTAAAAGAAGAATAAATGTTATTTGTTAGAGTTGTCTCTTAGTTTGGCCTGTTTACATAGTCTGGACTGGCATTGATAGTGTTTTTAATAGTTGAGATAATTTAATAAAATGTTTAACTGTCAGAATTTCAGACTCTTAGGCAGTTGATTCATTTGCCAATGTTTACCGAGTGCCTGACCCGGAGGCTGCCGTGGTGCAGCAGGAGAGTGTTTAGGGTGACAGCTCCCACGCCGCCCCTTCCGGACCCAGTGCCCTGCTGCAGGGCAGAGCGGGGCCAGGACCACCGTGAGTGGCCAGGTGGACAGGGTGCCGAATGTGCAGGTTCACACGACTGGGAACCCCCGTATTCAGCACAGTCTGAGCCCAGCAGCATGTGTCTTGCGCCCTGTGTTCCTCTGTACCACACTAGCAGTGCTGACTCCATGGGGACCTGGAAGCCCATCCAACTTTGCAGCTGAAATTCAGAGGCGGTGGTCACTAGTCCACTGACTCAGTTCTTTCCACGATTCAGTTCACAGCCAGATCGGACAGTGCCAGGAAGGGGAGTGAGTGCACAGACCCCAGAAGCACTGCAGCCGTGTGAGTCTGCCCCACCCACAGCAGAGACCAGAGGGCCACTTGCCTTTCCCATCTACCGGTGGGAGCAAAGACGCCATGACCCCGACAGGAACAAAGGGGCCTCCGCTGCAGGGTGGGTACCTCGAAAAACCGTAGGCCCTAAAGCCAGGCAGACAGGGTCGTGACTGGCTGGGTCCCGAGACTGCAGGTCATCAAACAAAGTCCACTCATTCAGAAACGAGTTTTCCCTTTGACACAATCTTTGAGGGTTCCAGTTTTTTGTTTTGTTTTTTTTTAGGTTTCCAGTTTTTAATCTTTTCTCCAATGGGTTTATTGGAAGTTGAGGCTTTTTCTCCCACTTTTCCCTTTTTAGTTTATTTTCTCTATTTTCCCCTTTCAACTTTTTCCTCTTCCTTTTATTTCCTGTATTTTGCTGTTTATTTTTTAATTTTAATTTTTTTGTTTGTTTGTTTGTTCCAGGGATTGAACTCGGCCTCACGCTTGCCAGGCAGGTGCTTACACTGCTGAGCTAAATCCCTGGCCCCGTGCTGTTTATCTTTTTCTCGTTTGTTTTTTCCTGTGACTCTAACACTATTAATTTCCTTTTACTCAGAAGGACCCCCATCTTTTCTCTCCTCCTCATACATATCCCACTGATTTCTCCAATTTTGCTTTTTTCTCATTTTTACCTTTACTAGTATAGTTATTAAGCGTTAGGAATCTCTAGATAGCTACTTTTAGCCTTAAGCTATTGTTGAAGACTTAAGAGGTAAAATAGTTCCATTTAAGTGGACATTTACTTCGGGTCAGCAGTCAGTATTTGGTTTGTCTTAGCTTCAGACTATAATATAGATCTCTTTCCTGTAGGTAAGGTGGGACCTTGTCACTCCTCAGGATTCAGCACTGCTCAGTGTGTGTCGGATGCAGTCACTGATGCCGATTTTATTACTGTGGCAAAGGTGACATGGCTGTTGCTATTAATTGGCTTTCTTGGGATGTACATGCTTAGATCACCTCAGGGTCATTAACACTGCCGTGGCCCATTCCTGGATAACTGGGTGCTCAGCCAGACACGCTGCAAATTCTATCTCAAGTAAATGCAGGTGGTTGGATCCTGAAGGCAAAAGCCATTAGTTCCCACAGCCAGGGGCCACGGCTGAAATGTGCATGTAATAAAGAGGTCTGTGTCCTGAAACAGAAGTTTCCACTAAAATTAAGCCAGAAGCCCAGCGTAAAAACAAAAATGTGAGAAGGCAAAGTAACACAGCGCCTCTAAAAACTCCCAGCTCCCCCAGCAGCTGATCTATGAGGCGTCAAAGGGGAGAAAACCAAAAGCTACATGTCCAGGTTATTCAGAATTATATTGGGAAGTCAGGCAGGGTGGTGTATGCCTGTAATTAGCACTTGGGAGGCTGATGCAGGAAGATTGCCACAAGTTCAAGCCCGGCCTAGACTACATACTCAGACCCTATCTCCAAAAAATAAAAATATATTGGAGATAAAACAGATTAATGAGGCATTTGACAAGCTTATAAAAGATAAAAGTAGACAGATATTGGACCAAGTAAAACACTACAGAAGACATTAACAGAAAGCTGGCAGCCCTAATCCAAATGATGCAGAGCATGAATGACCGGCATAGAAAAGAATTGGGAGTCCATTAAGAGGCTCCAAATAGAGATTAGAGGGTGAAACAGCGTTTTGAACCAACGTGAGGGAGGACACAGCGTCAGAACTGGGAGTCAGGGCTGCTGTTGGCAGTCACTTAATGAGAGAGGCCTTGAAAAGTAGCTCAGAAAACTCCTAGAGGGTACAAAGAAGCCTAAGCTCAACTGAGAAGACAGCAATGCATGCACACAAACCTGTTTACTGAAATAATAGAAAACTTTGAGTAAAGGAAAAGAACGTAGAGATTTAACGTACAAGTGAGCATATAAAACACCAAATAGCCACAGTCAGAAAAAAACTTCAACACACATCATAGTCAAGATCCCAGGGGTCCAACACAAGACAGAATTATTTTTGATGGGTCTTTTTGAAACAGTTCTACCATGCAGTTCGGGCTGGCCTTGAATTCACTTTGTAGCCCAGGCTGGCCTCAAACTCACAGCAATCTCCTGCCTGAATAGAATCTTAAAGCAGAAAAAAAGCAATGAACCACTTAGGTAAACATTAGAATTCACAGCACACTTCTCAACACAAGTTGTAAAACCCATGAGCACTTGGAGTAAAAAATTTCAAGCCCTAAAAGAAAACAATTTCTAACCCAGGCTGATATATCCTACAAAACTGTATTTTTAAAATTGATGGAGAAATTAAGATTTTTCAGCTAAAGAGCTCCTAAATGATGATCAATTAATGTTCACCAAATCAGCGCTGCCCAAAAATCTGAAGGATATTGTAGAAAGAGACAATGAAGCCAACAATGACAGTGAATACAAAAGGTCGTGCAAGAGTTAAGTAGAAGGGAAAGATGTGGAATCAGCCACAGAACCTAAGGCAATGACAGGAATCAGTGAGTACCTGCCAGTAATGTACTAACGTGAGTGCTCTCCATCCCCAGTTGGAAGACACAGATTGGCAGAATGGATAAAGAAACAAAACAAAATACCCAACACCTCTCGAGGATCAGTACTGGGAAGGCCCCAAGGTCAGCGGTGGAAGCTAGAAAGTCTGCACTAGCGGGATGAAGGAGCTGTGCCAGCAGCTGAGGGACCCGCACTGGGGCCAGGAAGTGACACTCAGTGTAAACACCAGAGCTCCCCTGAGGAGAATCACAGCCATCCTCAGTGACAGCGAGGATCCCAGCTACTCCAGTGCTTAGAACAGCCAGGTTCATACTGGGAAAGCCAGGGCAACAGGCTTCTCCATCCAGGAGAATCCGCAGCCCCATCTTCCCCGCCAGGTCATCCTTTATGCTGTTGGCCTCGACCCTCAGGGAGGCCCTCCACACCCAGCACCGCGCACACTCAGTCCAGCTGGGTGTTCCAAGTGGACCATTAGTTAATCCACCAGACCTAACAACAAATGATGCATTTCAGGGGCCTAGAAAAATAACAATCCAAACTGAAAGCTAGTATAGGAAGGAAGTTATAAAAACTGGAGGAATTTATGAAAAAATTGACACTAATTACAAAGAATGAATCAGATTCGGTTCTTTGAAAGAATAAAAATAGGCAAATTCTTAGTCAGTCTAACAACAGGTCCCAAATCAGTGCAATTAGAAATGACAAAGTGAAAATATAATAGGTACTAGAAAAATAAAAACCTGTATGCCAATAAATTGGAGAACTTGGAATGGTTAAGTTCATAGGTACATACGAATTACTAAGCTGAACTGAGAGTTAAAAACCCTAAATAACCCAACAAGAGACAATAAAATTGAAGCAGTAATAAAGAACTTGCCAACTAAGAAGAGCCCAGCTCCAGATTAATTCATTCCTGAATTCTACAAAAGCTTCAGGGAGTATCTAACAGCAATACTTCTTAAGTGCTTTAATGAAATTGAAAGGGCAGGTATACATCCTGGAAGTCATTCCTGGAAGCTGCTATTACCCTGAGTCCAAAACCAGACAAGAATCCAACTAAAAAACTACAAACCAATCTCATGTAAGAGTGTAGATACAGGGCTGGGGATATAGCTCAGCAGCACAGCAACTGCCTGGCAAGTGCAAGGTCCTGACTTCAATTCCTGGTACCAAAAAAAAAAAAAAAAAAAAAAGCAGTTGCACCCCCCACCTTAATCCACAGATCCTGGCATTGAATCATCAAAAACATCATGATCAAGTAGACGTCATCCCAGCAATGCAAGGATGGTTCAGTATATGCAAGTCAGTAAGTGTAATACATCACATAAACAGAAGGCAGGACAAAAAATATCACAGATTCATCTCAATAGATGCAGGAAAGGACAAAATGAAATGTCCTCTCATATTATATTGAAGAAAACAGATATTGGAAGACTTAGTCTGAGAAAAGCCATTTATGACAAACGTACTGCCAACATCATATTAAATGGGGAAAACAAAGCAAAAATCAGGAAGAAGACAAGGACGTCCACTATCACTATGATTGCTCAATATAGTCCTTGAAACATTAGCAAGAGCAGTGGGGTGTACATAGGAAAGGGAGACGTGAAATTATTATTATACACTGGAGGGAAAACTGGCGTCCAAATGCACAGGACCAGTGTGCTTCACCAGGTATTAGACCAAAATCAAAATGGACCAAAGAGCCAGATGTTAAAAAAGAGATATTTAACCTGTTGGGAGATAAAATAGATGAAACTCCTGAAGTACTTGGTATAGGAAAGGACTTCTGCACAGAACCCCAGAGGCACAGGGAACAGTACCAAGAGCCAAGAAATGGGGCCAAATCAAATTAAAAGCTTCTGCGCACAGCAAAAGAACCAACCAACAATGAAAAACTGCAGAGTGAAAAAGTAGCTATTCCTCAGGAGCAGAGAACATCTAAGATGTATAAAGAACTCAAAAAACTAGACCACCCGAAATAAAACAGTCAAAAGTGGATGACTGAAATGAACAGGCAGAAGAGATACAGCCTCTTCTCACCATTGGCTGGATATTAGCTATAGACTTTCTAGATGTAATTTATCAAGTTGAGCAAGTTCACCTCTCTTCCTATTTTGCTGAAGAATTTTTGTCATGAATGGATGTTATCAATCTTTTTCTTTCCTATTAGTACATGTTTATACACAGATGGATAGGCTTCATTTTGGCAGATCTGTACACACATGTAACACACTTAAATCATTTCCATTCCTCATTCTCCCCTTCCACACCCCCATTTCACATTTTAAGGGGAAGGTTCAGTGTACATATTTGTCTCAGTTATTTTTCTCTCATTGCTGGGACAAAGTACCTGGCACCTAAAATCAAGAAAGGAAAGGTTTTATTTAGCTCACTGTTTGTGGAGGGTTCAGTCCATAATCAGCTGGCTCCAAGGCAGGTTGCACATGGCACTGAGGCAACACTTCAAGGCAGCAGAAGACAGCAAAAGTAGCCAGAGCAAGAAGAGGGGAGAGCCAGCTTCTCTCCCTTAGAGGGCAAGCAGGCTACCACCCCTGGGGCAGTTGGGCGGGGCCAGCGCTTACACCATCTCCCTGCTCTCCTCTTGCACAGGTTGAGGATGTTTGCAAAGCAAGGACCCTGGCCCCTGCTGAGTCACTTAAACTTCTGAACCTCTCAAGTTGATGCAGTGTTATCAGCCATTACAATACTCATTCCCTTTATCAGATCTGTTAATGCATCAATTGTTCTCATTACATGATTTGTCTTTAGCCTATTCATACAAATTACATTGATTTTTGGATGAGTAGACACTACCGTGTGGTTCATGTCCATCCTTATGATTTTATGTTAATGACAGCTAATGGGGTGGACTTGCCCACTGGAACCATGGATTTGTCAGTCCCCCCTGGCACTTTTTGGCTTCTGCCTGTGTTTTCTGCTGCATTGTTAGATATATGCATATGGAGTGTATGTCTCGGGGAATTTCCCACTTTACCATAGTGTGCTTCCTTTTATTTCTGATAATGTTACTTGCTATAAAGACAGTTTTGTCTGACAGTAATATAGCTGTTCCAGATTTTGATTCATCTATGATTTATTTTTATTTTTTACTGTACATTTTTATATTTAAGGTGAATTTCTTTTGAATTGATATATTTAGGTCTTGTTTTAGAAATTCTTGTTTTTAAATCTTAGCTGATTGTCTTGCTGGTGTATTTAGACTGTTTAAAGTGATTAACTGGAAAAGCTTGACACACTTGTACAAATATCTACTGTATTTGTAATTGCTATTTGTTGCATTCCCCTCCCCCACTGCCCTGGGGCTTGAACTCCGAGCATTCCCAGTAAGCCAAACCCCCAGCCCTGCCGCACTTTCTGAGACAGAGTCTCAGGAAGTCACTGAACTGCCCAGGCTGGGTTTGAACTGGAGACCCTTCTTCCTCAGCCTCCCCGCAGCCCCCAGTGCTGGGATGACGGGTGTGTGCCGCTAGAACCAGCGTGCCCAACTTTTCCAACCTTCCCTGTTTTCCTTCCTTCTCTGGTTTTAATTGAACATGTTTTGATTCCACATTCTCCCTCCTCTCTCACCCTATCAGGTACACTGCTTTTTATTTGTGTGAGAGGACTTGAACCCAGGGCCTAATCATGCTGAGCACTGAGTTCTACACTGAGCTCGGGATGGCCAGGGACCTGGCCTCTAAAATGCTGGCCTGGGGCTGGGTCTGTGGGGCCAGCTCAGTGCCAGGGGCCGTCCTGGGAGGAAGGAAGGTCCGGAGCCCCTGGCACCTAAGTCTTCAAGGCTGGACGAGTGCCAGTGGGCCTGGGGCTGGTTCCGTGGGTGCCAGCCTGATGACTGTGGGCCCGGGGATGGCCTGGCTTTGGAGTGGCCCATGCCTGGGCTGTGCTGTGTAGACACTGGCTGCAGGCCCCCCAGTACCAGGCTGGTCCCTGTGTCCCCTGCTCCCCACCAGGACAGTCCTCGAGCCTCCTGCCTCGGCAGCCCAGGGGCCAGTTCTTCCCCAGCCAACACCAGCACCAAGCTGCCTCTGCAGACTCAGGCTCTGGGTCCAATCTTGTGGACCAGGGTGCCGGGTCCAACTGCCTGATGACGCAGGTCCCAGACCAACCTGTCTGATGGCACCAGCAGCCAGAAGCCCATGCACCCTGCAAGACTGCCCCAGAATCTCTGAATGGACCAACAGGCGCAAAGCCTGCCCAGCTAGAACTGCTCCACAAAGAAGAAATGCATCCCATTTCTTCAGACTTCGGTGCATGGCCATGGAGGCTGTCAGGGAGACACACAGTAAGTGACCTCAGAGACATGAGGGCACCACATCAGGGTACGGCTTCAAAAGACAAGAAATCAGCTTATCAAAGAGCCGCCTGCATATTGTAGCACTACTCGTAATAGCCAGAAGATGGGGTCAGACCGCATCAGCAGGTGAACGGGTGAAGGGAAGTGCAGGGTGCTGTTCTGCCTCGCGCGAATTTTGTCACTTGAGATAACCACGCGTGAAGCCGAGCCTAATCCTCAGTGGCCGCTCCCCAGAGGCAGGGAGAAAGCTAGCTCTCTGCGCACCAAACTGCTTTCCCAAGAGCCAGGGCAGTCTAGGACCTCAGCACCTGCTTTGAGAGTAACAAGAAGAAGGCAAGAGGGGGAGGTGCCCACATCAACCCCCCCAGGAGTGCAGAGCCTGAGCTTCCTGCTCGGGGTAGGGAGAGAAGCCCACACCTAACACCTGGTTCCCAGTATCAGGCCCACTGCAGTAAAGCCTAGGTCCACTCCGAGGGCCAGCAGCCATGGGCTGCGCTATGGAATCACGTAGGCCGGGCCCCCGGGGCTGCCTGCACCACCCCTCTTCCAACTTCGGGTGGCAGAATGGGGAGCAAGACTCTCCAGTGGGAAGCAGAACACGAAAACCAACACGGGGTGAGAGGCAGAAATGGAAGGTCTCATGTGCAGGCCTCAAGCGAAACCTGGCCTCTGTGTGGGAAGACCGAGGCTCGGCCTGTGCTGTTTCCGCCTCATAGCGGGCCCCTGGGCACTCAGCTTCCTCCTGAGACCCTGCAGCCCTGAGACTTGGGTGCGGGCCTGCTGAGCAGCAGCCTAGGTGACTGAGGGCTGCCTTCCTGAGCGCACCCCCCCCAGCGGTCCTCTCACTGTGAGCGGAACAGGATAGTGGACTCAGGACTCTGCCTGGAGCACAGGGACACTGGGCGGGTCCTAACATCTCCCATCCCAAGGCCGCCTGTGGACAGAGCCTCCCCACGGACCCAGTGCCAGGCAGGCGTGGGGCCCAAGGCGGTGGTCTCCTGGAGAGCATCATTATGGCTGGCAGTGGCAATCTTGGGCCACAATTTTGCCTCAGACCAGCAGCCCTGGAGCACTGGTCCTACCTCACTGCTGTGCTAGCTTTGTCAGGCCGGGAGCTTGGTATGTGCCGCTGTATTGGTGTTGATGACTCCAGGTATGACTGAGCAGCCTGGGGCTGGCCCATCCACACACAGTGACTCCTAGAGCTGGGCAGAATCCCTGACCATGGACTGGGCACTTGGGTGCGGCAGCCCAGCCCACCTCACCTGGGGAGGGGACCCAGGCACAGACCGTGGGCTGATCACTTTGTTCAGGCTCTCTCCCAATTCTTTCCGGAATGACATAACCAGCAGCGTATCTGGGGCAAACCAGCCTTGAATCACTTGCTTGCACAAAACAGCGAGAACACATCAACCCCAGACTCCAGAAAACCCTACCTAGGCACCGTCCAGCATGGAAACAGTGGCGGTGACTTTAGGCTCACAGATAAGCAGCAGCCTGCTTAGAACTTGTGGAAGGACAGGCATGAACAACGCCAGATTAAGGAAGGCTGGGGCACCTCAGCCTTCAATGCCCACATCACTCTACACACCAGAAGGATCAAGAGCTTTCAGGGTAAGCATCTCGCCTAGGAAGGTGCTGAAACCGGCCAGCGAGCAGTCGGTGTGGGAGAACCAAACCCGGCAGAGAGCGTGAAAGCGCTGCTGTACGGAAACCCAAAGGGCTTGGGGAAACAACAGACAGGTTCCAGCGTCTTCACAGAGAAACTCAGCAAACGGACAGAATAAAAATGCTTTTTTGATCTGAAAAGTACATACAGTGGGACTAAGACTGTGATAGAAGGCTAGATCAAACAGAAGAGTTAGCTTGAAGATGGGCTGTTTGAAAATAGTTGCAGGTGAAAAAAGAACGAAGAGGAATAGAGGAAGCTTATGGGAATTCTGGAGCAGCATTAAAAGAACAGATATTGAGGTTACTGGGCTGAAGGATGACTTGAGAATGCCAAAGGGGCAGAAAATTTATCCAAGAAATAATAATCAAAAACTCAAAACTGGAGGAGAGTACCAGTATGCAGGTACAGGAGGGTCACCAGTGAAATTTAAGTCAACCATGTCTACCACAAGATGTCTTATAGTCAAGCTCTCGAAGGTAAAAGGTAAAAAGAAAATTCTCAAGACTGCAGGAGCGAAGAAACAAATGCCACACAGGGCTGTTCCGTTTGCCTGACAGCGTACTTCTCTGCAGAAGCCTAGCAAGCCAGGACAGAGGGACATGAGATTGTCACAGTACTGAATGGGGAAAAAATGTCTAAGAACACTGAGCCCAGCAAACAAAGACAGCCCAAGACAGACAAAAGCTTAGAGAGTATATGTTCACCACACCTATACTATGGAAATGTTAAAGGGAGTTCTTTAAAACTGAAATGCTAATAAGATGAAAACATGAGAAGACATAAGACCCAATAAAAGTAATTACACTAACAAACCCAGAATGGGCTAGTATTGTAAGCATGGTGCATCAACTACTCATATCTTTAATATGAAGACTAAAGGATTAGAAAACTACATTAAGGGATAGGCAATGTAAAGATGCAAAATTGGATGTAAAATATTCCAACTACAGGGAAGAAGGTGCACACATACATTGCTTATTATCTTTTCTTTTGTTCTTACAATCATGCTAAGTTGCCACCATTTCAAAAATTTGTTGCAATAAAAATGTTTTTCCCTTGTAAGCCTCATGCAAAAACCTAATGGACAAACCAAAAATGACAAGCCAGGAATCAAAACATTACTTGAGTGCATCTCTTAACCACAAAGACAGACTGCAAAAAGCAGGAAAAGGAAGGGACCGCAGCACAACAGAAACCAGGCTGCAAACGTGACCATGGTGAGACCTTACCTCCCAGGGCTTACCTGCTATGTAACCCATTAAACTGACCAGCTCTAAGACTGAGTGACTGAAGAGATGGAAAACACAAGGCCAAGCTATGCGTTGCTTACAAGATGCCCAAATCACCTCTGAGGGAACCATGGGCTGGAAGTGAAAGGCTGGAGTGAGATACACCACGCAGATGGAACTCCAAAACAAGCAAGATTAGCCAGACCTGGATCTACTCAAACACAGTAAGAAGAAATGATATGATTTGACTCTTAAAATCCCACAAAGGCTCATGTGTTGGGGTGTGGGAGAGCCTGCGGGAGACAGTGCTGCCAGAAGGGGGTCAGTCAGGGAGCTGGGCGCCCGGCTGCAAGGGGGGCTGCAGCTTCCATCTGCCACAGGCTTCCCCCTGCCTTGAGGCTTTGCCTCACCCTGGCTCAGGAGGAACAGCACCAAGGGATCCCTGAAATCAAGCACCAAGATCAGTCTGTCTCTTTACATGGATTTTCTCAAGTATTTTGTTACAGTGACAGAATTATAACATAAGAGACAAGGAAAACGATATGACACAAGGCTCAGTTTAGCAAGGAGAACATAACGATCCTAAGTGTGTGTGCACCCAATATTGGAGCACCCAGATATCCAAAGCAAGTATCAGTCAATGTAAAGGGAGAGATGCGTTCCAGTGTGAATAACCCCTGGGGACTCTAACACATTACTGTCAGCCTGGGACAGACCATCCAGATAGAAAAATCAAAAAGGCAGCAGCAAATCTAAGTTGCTCCCTTGATCATTTGGACCTTAGATTATCTGCAGAACATTCTAACCAACAGCTGCAGAATACACATTTTTCTCATAAAGCACACAGAACACTGTTTAGGATAAATCATATGACAGACCACAAAAAAAATCTTAATTGAAAAAACATAAAATGTCTTTTGAGTCCATAATGCAATGAAACTAAAAATCAGTAAGAAAAACTTTGATATGACTCAAAACAACAAAACAAACTTTGGAAAGCGTGATAGTTAACTGTGATGCCAACTTGAATAAGAAACGCCCAGATGATTGGACTAGCAGAGTTCTGGGTAGTCTGGGAGGTGGACTTACTGAAGAGGGAGACCCACCCTGGGTATGGGTGGCACCAACCAACAGGCTTGGAGCCTGGATGGAATCAAAAGGAAGAAAGGAAAAATCCTCACTGTTTCTTCAGAAGAGTGCCAGTCTGCACCCTCATGCTTGGACGTCTCGAGCACAGGCCCTTTGGCTTCCTGAACAGACCTGCACGGGACAGCGCAGTGAGCTCAAGGCCATTGACTTGTGACAGGGTCTTTCAGGTCTCCAGTGTGCAGAGTGAGCGTCCACACCTTGGCTCCGAGGCCACCATTGTAAGCCCCCTTATAAATGCGTGCACATCATAGTAAATATGCTCTTCTGGTGAGCTGACCAATACAGAAAGTATACAGGTACATAGAAATTCAGTGACTTACTTTTGCATAACAATGGATCAAGAAATCAAAGAAAATTTAAAATTCCTTATGACAAATGCAAATGGAGACAGAACATACCAAAAACTATGAAATATAAAAAAACCATCCGTAAGAGGGACGTTTACAAAGATCTATGACTACATCAAAAAAGGAGAAAAATCTCAATCTACTGCTGCCTCTGAAGAAAATAGAAAAATAGGAGTAAACCAAACCCAAATTAGTAGACAGTGAGACATAACAAAAGATCATAGTACAAATAAATTAAATGGAGACTTGATACAAAGGTTCAACAAAGCAAAGAGCTGATTTTTTGAGAGGAAACAAAATAGTCAAATGCTTAACTAGAAGAATAAAAAGAAAATAAATAAAATCAGAGGGTTGGAGCTGTGATTCAATGGTAGAGAACTTGCCTACAAGAAAAAGACCCTGGTTTGTTCCTCAGTAATGGGAGAAAAAAAGCCTAAATGAAATAAAAATCAGACATGAAAAAGGAAGATATACAAATGGACATCACAGAAATACAAATACATCACATTAGACATTATTATAAGTAACTGCATGTCAATAAATTTGATAACCTAGAAGAGGAAAAATTCCTAAATTTGTGCACTTTATTAAAGATGAATTGTGAGGAAATTAGGAAACCTGAACAGACAAATAATGAAACTGAATTGGTAATTAAAGCTTTTGGGAAGGGGAGCAGAGAGGAAACCTTGACATGAAACTCCTGCCCGAGACAGCAGCAAGAACCCTCAGGGCCCCATTCTCAGGCGGTGCCTTCTGCTCCCTGCATGGGCTGTGGGCAGAGGGTGGGGCTCCACCTGTAGTTCCCCTTGAGCTGCATAGCTCAGGCTGGACTCAAACTCACAGTGATCCTCCTGCCTCAGTCTCCCAAATGCTGGGATTACAGGTGTGTCTACTGCACCCAGTAATAGTCTTGACGGGTCATTTCAAAACAAGGATATTCAATTCTTCTGGGAAAATGCCCAGAAGGGGGATAGTTGGGTCAAATGGGACCTCTAATCCTAGCTTTTTGAGGAATCTCCACACATTTCCACAGTGGTGGCACCAGTCTACTCCCACCAATAGTGGAGAAGGGTTCCTTTTCCCCACAACCCCTCCAGCAAAAGTTATTGGTTGATTTCTTGATCTTGGCCATTCTTTCTGGAGTGAGATGGAATCTCAGTGTGATTTTAATTTGCATTTTTCTAATGACCAATGATGCCTAACATTTTTTCATGTATTTATTTGTCATTTGTATTTCTTCATCTAAGAACTGTGTATTCATCTCAGATGCCCATTTTTGGATTGGGCCTTTGAATTTTGGGACCTGATTTTTAAAAATTCTTTAAATCTTTGATCCACTTTGACTTTAGTGCATAGTGATATATGTGCACTCATGTTTATAGCAGCACAATTTGTAATAATCAAATCTTGAATACAACCTGAATGACCTTCAAATGAGGAATGGATACAAAAGCTGTGGTATTCTTATACAATGGAGTACTACTCAGCTATAAAGGAGGATTGCAGCAAGGCTTTTATAGGGAAATGGACATAACTTGAGACCATACTCATAAGTGAAATAAGTCAAATTCAATATGGCATAAGTAACATATTGTCTCCCTAGTGTAAGAAACTGAAAGAGGTCCAAAAGGTGCAGCACACACGCAATTTGCCCGCCCTCTTGGTAAGCGCCCCGGCATGAGGCAGGAGAAGAATCACTCAGCGGCTCCCAGGAGCCTATTGGCGATTGGGCTAAGAATCAACCCCCCACCACCACACCTCTCCCCTCCCCCCATTAGCAAGTGAGCCAGAGACCTAGACATCTCTTGAGAAGTTGACCATATGCACTGTAGTAAATAGGGGGGATTTCCTTCTATCATCTCTTTGAAGGCAAATATTGTTATCACTGTTTTGCTTTGTTCTAATTAATGATATTGCTCTATTCAGTGTTCTGTTTTGATAAGTTCTAGAATGCCCTGTATTTCCTTTGATTTGGCTATACCTTATTGAAAGAACAACTGTTGTGAAGATAATGGGATATACTGTGGTACCTATTACTGTTATGCCAGTAACCTGTTGAGGGTTTCTGTACCAATTTCACTGCACTCTCTCAGTTGGCTTTGTTCCACCTTGTTCTGTTGTATTTTGCTACCTTCAAAATAATAAAAAATTAAAATAAATAAAAATTTAAAAGTTACAACAAAACAGATCAGTAAGGTACTGAGCAAGCTGAAACACTATATAACTAAACAGATAATGAACTTGAAAAGCAAAAGGAGGAAAAGAAAGTGCTCTTAAGAATATAACTGCATGTATGTTTAAGCGTGTAGGATGAATGACCATGTTGCTGGGTTTTTGTTGGATCGTTGAATGGAGCTGTTTGCAGCCTCACTGTCTGAATGTCCACCTTGTATGCTTTAATTTTGTAACTTAAACAACTATATCTAGAAGATAATATGTAATTTGTCAACTAGTGATTTCTTACTGTTTTTTTTCTTTGAAATTCTATATTTTCTTCTTTTTCTGTTTTGCTTTTTTTCTCTTTAAATAAAATTAAAAAAAAAAGAAACTGAAAGAGCAAATAAGATCCAAAATCTACGATAAATACTGTGTAAGGGTAAGAAACTGCTCAATGGTGAGGAATAACTGGGATAGTGCAAAGGAGGAAAGAGGGAAGGAAAGGGAAAAAGAAAAAGATAAATTTGTATATATACACATGCGCAGCTAACGCGACTATACTACTAATTCCATTAGTTCTTGGAAAAGAACAGTTACTACTGATATGATCAGATCAATTTTGCATGTCTATACTTGGTAATCTAAGCAACCCTTTTGAAGATAATAATATGCAATGTAACAACCATTGTTAATTTCTATCATCTTGTTTTGAAAGTATATTGTTATTGTTTTGGGTTTGTTGTTGTATGTCTCTTTTGCTTTTTTGTGTGTGTCTTCTTTTTCTTTTTTAAACAAAAAAAGGGTAACATTGTTAAGCCTAGTTTTAATGTACAGGTTGGATCTGGTGATGTTGATAAAACTGAATTCTATCATTGTAGCAGAGACCGGGTCTAATATTAGCCGAGTAGTTTGAAGAGATCTAGTTACTGAAATACAACTGAAGCCAAGATCACATCACTTAGGCAATCTCTGCACTGGCAACAAACTCTCCAATTTAACTGATTCTCAACCTTAGCACAAAAAAGAAAGAAAGAAAAAGAAACATGAGAAAACAAGGCAAAAATGCCTCCAAAAATTCTCAATTCTCCCACACTGATCCAATATCTGATAGAAAATGATAAGAAGGAAGTAAAAAATGTGTGATGACTTGAAAGAAGAACCCCTCAAATAAAATAAAATCAGTAAGAGGTTCAATGAGCTCAAAGATAATGTAACTAAACAGATAATGGACTTTGCTACCTTTGATAAGTGACTGAGTTTAAAGAAGACAAAGGCAAGTGAATTCAATTAAAGGCAATTAAAGGCAGGGTGAAGATGAGACAAGATGTTTAAGACAAATTGAGTCCATGAAAAACTATCACACAGAAACCCTGGGTAGAAGAAAATTCTATCAAAAGGATGGTCAACAGGCTATTTCCAGGAAGACAGCTATTTCCAGGAGTGATAAGCAGCAGAGAAACAGCGTCTCTGAGATTTGGCGTCCAGACACTGAAATGTAGCCACATGGGGATGAAAGCAAGTGGGAAAGACTGGAAGCGAGAGTTGAGGCCCATGGGGGGAGCAAAGACGAATTTCAACAGAGAAGGAAGAGGCAGGTGGTGTTTTGTCCCTGGGCCTGGACTTAGCGCAGAGGTGGCTTAGACCTGCCTGCAGGGGTGTGGTGCCTGTTGGCAACCCCAGAGGTCTCCACAGAGAAAGCACCAGTGGAGCAGAGTGGTGAAGCAGTAGACTACAGTGGCTGGTGAGTTATTCCCCTTGGGACATCCAGCAAGAGAGGGCAATTGGCTGAGAGCCATCTCGGGGAAAGGCCAGACTGAGCTCAGGAACGGGCTTCCAGGGACTGTGTGGGCTGAGCAGGTCTGGTTCCAGCCTCCCAGCCAGAGACCTGCCCGGACTTCAGTGGAGACAGGCGCAGGTGGGGGGATTGTCTGCTATCTGGCCAGGAAGTGGTGCTGGCCTGCTGGGACCCATCAGTGCAGATGTGCAGCGTCTGCCGCATGGTCTTCTAGGTGCTGCGGAACGCACGCCTTGACGTGGACATAGTTTCTTCTTATTTTCTTTCTCTTTTTGTTTTTCCTTCATTGTTCTTACTTTTATACGAGTTTCTAGTTTTTGCTGTGTTGTTTTAGTCTGTTCTGTTGTTTTAATTTCTTCCTTTTCTGTTTCCCGCCTCTCTTCGGTTTCCCTGAGTCTGTGTGATTCTCCTTTGTCCTCCAGCCTTGCCTCTAATCTCTTCCTCTTCTCCTATTTCCCTATTTTTCTCCTTAACCCCTTTTAAATTTTTTCCCAAGGATAAAATTGCCATATTTAGGACTTATGTACTGCATTTAATTTTCCTGCTTGTTTTAGAGTTTGTTATATAACCACAAACCTAGTTCATATGTTTAAAGATGGCAAATTAATAGTTATCTTAGTTTGTCATTTTGTAAGCCATCTTTGATGCTGCTATTGTTGATTGTACCACTTTAGACAAAGTAACATAGTTGTTCTAACCAGTTGCTCTTCCTGGTTATGCCAAGACTCAGATTGCCTAAGGGTCATAGAAAATACTAGCGGTCAATGCCAAGGAAGCAGGGGCTGGGCCAAGTGGCCAGCAACTTCTCATAACCAATAAATTGAAGAGGTAGAATCTTGTAACAGACTCAAAATCCTCAAATCTCCTGCACCTGGAAGACACCTTTGAGAAGCAATCATTTCATAAAGGTTCTAAAAACTAGCAATAAATCTACTCACCATAGGCAATTTACAAGTATCAATCCAGGAATTAAACTAAAAATAAATAAAATGAGAAGACACTGACACAAGATGCAACCAGATGTCCAGCTCACCAAAAGCACACTCGGGGCAGGCGGGGGGAGGGGATGAGGTGGAACAATCTGAAAACCCCCACCTGGCCTCTGAACAAAGCAGATGAATGAGGCTCTAGAAAAAGTCAAATCAGAGACAACTTCTCAGATAGGAGAGAATGGTGACCATAATGAAAGACATGCTTAGTGACTCTAGAGCAGATTCAGATTTAAAGAAAATAAGAGCTTAAGAAAGTGATGGAAATTATGAATGCTCAACAGAGGAAAGAAATGGAATCCACGAATGGATTCAAACAGAAATCTAAGAGGATAAAACTCCATTGAGAGTATATCCAGCAGAATGAGCCAAAGTGAGGATGGAATCTCAGATATGGAAGGCAGGAGTGTGGTTAGCAATCATGAAAAGAAAGATTTCTTAGAAATAGCAAGGGAGGAATAGCAAGGAGGAATCAATCCAAGACCTGCTTGATGTCAAATAGTAACATTAAATTGATCAGAGTCAATTTAAAAACAGGAGGTAGTAAAAAATGACATAAAAAACCTGTGCACAGATACCATGGCAGGAAACTTTTCTAGCAGGGAAAAAGAATTTGACATAGACAAGTGAGGCATATAGAACTCCAATTAGCCATGATAAAAAACCTATAGCAAGGAATATAATAGTCAAGATTCTGGAAATTCAACATAATAGAATATTAAAAACTATTAGAGAAAATAAACAACTCTAAAGGACAGTCCATTCCATCAAAATCACACCAGACTTCATAACACAAACCCTTAAGTCAAGGGGAGCCCTAAAAGAATACAACCTCCAACCCAGATTGATGTACTCCCCCAAAAAAAGTCTTTCAAGAATTAATGGAGAAATAAGATAAATTCCATGACAACACCTGAGGAAATTCATGGCCACCAAACTGGCACTCTAAAATGTTTTGAAGGACATTCTAGAAAAAGATGACAAGGATTACAACTCCATGAATCCAAACAGAAGGAACCCACCAGGCAAGGCAAACTGAGGGGAAAAAAGGGAGCCAACAACAGGAAAATAACATGACAAGGATAAGTCAGTACACATCAGTTATAACCATCAATGTCAATGGTCTCAATTCATCAATCAAAAGAAAGATGGGTAAAATGGATCAAGAGACAAGACCCACAATTTGCTGCACGGAGAAACATTTAATTAAAAAAGAAATTCATAGATCGAAAGTCAAAGGATGGAAAAAAATACTCCATACAACAGGAACTCAGAAAACAGGAGTAGTCATTCTATCTGCAGACAAAGTGAATTCAAGCCAAGATTAATTAAGAGGGATAAAGTTCACTACATCCTTATAAAGGGAACAATCCAAGAGGAAGAGATAACAATCATAAATATATTGCACCCAATACCAGTGCAAATATTAACAGAATATTAACAAATATTAACAAAGTATGGGCAACTGAAATGACCAATGTGAAAACTGTCAAAACTTCAAGATGGAGTTTTTACAGGAGACCATGTACTGAAAGCTACCTTAAAAAAAAAAAAAGAGAGAGAGAAGAGATTGGGGAAAATGGAGCTGCTAAATGACACAAAGAACGCTAATCTAAGAATAGGAGTAAAGAAAAATTAGAGGACAGCACAAAAGGCATAAACATTCTACAGAAATCATAGAAAATGTTTCAGCTATAGGGAAAGGATTCAATGTATAGGTAAATGAATCATGTCAAACCAAAACTATGATCAAAAAAGAATCTCTACATGAGGCATCATAGGTAAAATTCCAAAGACAGAATTTTAAAAGCTGTTAAAGAAATCAATATATTAGCTGGGTATGGTGGCACATACCTCTAATCCCAACACTTGGATTAGAGGCTGAGGGAGGCTGAGGCAGGAGGATTGTTGCAAGTTCGAGACCAGCCTGGACTACAAAGTGAGTTCAAGGCCAGCCTGCACTGCATGGTGAGATCCTGTCTCAAAAAAAAAAAAAAAAAAAAAAAGCAACATATAACTTACAAAGGCAAGTCTATCAGAATTATTGCATATTTCTCAATACAAACCTTAAAGGCCAGGAGAACTTGGAGCAAAGACATTTTTATTTTATTATTTTTTTGGTACTGGGCCTGCTAAGACATTTTAAACCCAGAAGAAAATAACTTTGAATCCAGATCAATATATTCTGCAAAACAATCTTTCAAAATTGATGAAGAAATCAGGACTTTCCATGACAGAAAGCATTTTGAGAAATTCATGAATAATCAGTTGGTAACAGAAGTAATCAAGGTAGAAATTAAAACATTCCTAGAATCAAAAATGCTCAATATCCTAGATATAGACAGGAATAGCAACCTAAAAGAGCCTAAGGGAATGACTACATCGAGCAGGGTGAATAGTTATGCAAAACAGAAAAATAAAGAACAGAAAAATAACACAATAACAGGACTCACTCAATACCCTTCAGTAATAACTCTCAACGTGAATGGTCTCAACTCCGCAGTCAGAAGACAGGCTGGAAGCCTGGATCAGAAAACAAAACCCAACTATATGTTCCATAAAAGAGACACAGGTAATCTTTAAAGAGGCCCACAGAAGGAAATTCATTAAAAGAGATATCAGAGTTGGACCACATTTTCAAACAAAATAGACTTAATATCTATAATGTTCACCTCAACAATAACAAAAAACACTCTTCTCAGTAGTACATGTAACTTTCTTCAAAATAGGCCATATGCTAGGACATAAGACATCCTTAAATAAATTTCAAAAGAATTGAAATAATCTCATGTGTTTTATCAGATAATAGGGCAGTCAAACTAGAAATCAATGGCAAAAGAAATCAGGAAATTAAGCATGAGGTCATGAGTTCAATCCCCAGTACAAAAAAGAAAAAAGAAACCAAGAAATTAGGCAAGCACATGCAAATTAAATAATGCGTTCTTGAATAATCAGTGGATAACAGAAGTAATCCAGCTAGAAATTAAAACATTCCTAGAATCAAATGTTAATTGCGGTAGAACATACCAAAACTCACGGGACAGAAAGAAAGCAATCCAAAGACAAAGTCCATAGCTTTCAAAGTGTACATTAGAAAACTGAATTAAACACCAAAAATTAACCTAAATATGTACCTCAAGGTCCCAGAAAAACAAGAACAATTCAATGAAATCAAGAAAATCATCCCACTTGCAAAAGTTTAAGACATTGAGTACCTCAGAAGGGACCTAACCAATGAGGTGAAAGACCTCTATAATGAAAGCTATGTTACTCTGAAAAATTAGACTGAAGGGACATCAGAAAATAGAAAGACACCTCTGTTCTTCGAGAGGGAGAACTCATATCATCAGAATAGTCATTTTACCAAAAATATATATTTAATTCAAACTTCATCAAGATAACATCAGCTTTTTCACAGAACTAGAAAAAAATAATTCTAAAATTTACAGGGTAAACAGAAGAGACCCAGAATAACTCAAGCAATTTTGGGCAACAAGAACAAAGCAAGAAGCATCACAGCCTCAGACCTCAGGCCGCTGTACAAAGCCACAGTATACAGCATGACACTGGCACAAAACCAGACTCCTCCACCAGGGGAATAAAATTGAGGAGACAGAAACAACTTCAAGCACCTTCACCAAAGGGCAATAAAGAACCCTGGGAAAAGACAGCTCCTTAAACCAGTGTGCTGGGAAACTGGTTATCTACATCCGGAAGGACAAATCCTGACCTAGGTCTCTTCGTACTAAAATCAAATCAAAATGGATCAAAGTCCTGTGTATAAAAGCAGATACACTGAATTGCTGGAAGAAAAAACTGGCAAAACTCCTGAGGACATACACATAGATTCCCTGAACTCCAAGTGCATGCAAATACCAACGATAAACAGATGGGATTATATTAAATTTAAAAACTCCTCTGAAGCAAAAGAAATAGCCTACAAAGTGAAGAGACAGAAGCGGTGGGCATTTTCACCAGCTATTCCTTGAGGATTAGTATCTAAATATAGAAAACTCAAAACATTAGACTGTCAAAAAATAAAACCCAATCAAAAATCTCTAAATGAATAGATATTTCATAAAATAAATACAAATGGCCAATGCACACATGACAAATGTTCAGCATCTTTAGCCATTAGAGAAATTCAAATTGAAACAACACTGAGATTCCTACTTATTCCAAGAATGACTATCAAGCATCAACAAACAGCAAATGTTGGCAAGTTAGGGTAGAAAGGGACTCTTTTATATCGTTGGTGATGGGGCCGGGGATTTAGCGCAGCAGCACAAGCGCCTGCCTGCCTGGCAAGTGTGAGGTTGTGAGTTTGATCCCCAGTACAAAAACAAAACAAAACTTCAATAGGCTGGAGAGTTAGCTCAGTGGCATAAGCGCCTGCCTAGCAAGCACAAGATCATGAGTTCGATCCCTGGTACAAAAAAAAAAAAAATTGTTAAAAAAAAAGAGTTTGGTCTATATTACTGGTGAGAATGTAAACTAATACAACCACTTTGGAAATCAGTATGGAGATTTCTCCATGAAACTAAAAACAGAAATTCCGTTTGATGTGCTGTATCTCTCCCAGTTATCTTCCTGAAAGACTAAAGTCATGGTACTGTGTGCCTAACCACGTTTGTAGCAACACAACTCACAGTAGTAGCTCCTGTGTCCTCCAACAGATAAATGGATAAAAGTGTGATATGTATACCAGATGGAGTTCTACTCTGCCATAAAGAAGGCTAATCAGGGGTCATCTGTAAGAAAATGGAATGGCTCTTGAGACCATAATGCTAAGTAAAATAAGTCAGTCACAAAATGTTAAATATCACATAGAATCTGTAATATGAGAAACTCAAGATATAAACCATTTACAGAGCAAAATAAAAGCCAGCCATGTTAAGGAACAGGGAGGCTGAGTTGGGCTGGGAAGGGGAACCTGGAGAAGAGGGGGTGGAGGGTGGAGTAGGAAGTGACCCCGGTATAACGTGCACATGTATCAAACTGCCAAGCTGAACAGAATCACTGTGTACTGCCAACCTGTGCTAAAAACACTAAATCACTTTTTCAAAAAGTGGTTGTGATGGAGACGACTGCATTGAGGTGTGGGGTGACACCTGTACTCTTGGCACTTGGGAGGCTGAAGCAAGGGAACTGATTCGAGACCAGCCCAGGCCACTTAGTGAGAGCCTCCCTGTCTCTAAACAAAAAATAAAAGGGGCTGAGACTGTTACTCAACACACAGTGTCCTAGGTTCAGTGCCCAGCGCTGAGAAAAGCAAAAACCCAACAAACAAACAAAGGACAGAAAGTACAGGCAAGGATCTGGAAGATCCTTGGGACAGTGCACAGAAGCAGCTCGGAAAGAGCCACCTGCCAATGACACAGCAAGCCCTCGGTGGGGCTGGGTCACCTGTGCTCAGGGGAAGGAGACCAGGACGCCCAGGACTCCGGGAGCCCAGTTCACTGCTGCACCCGCTCCACAGACACAAAGTGCAAACCGCCGGTGTCCACTGTCTGAAGAGCTGACAAAGAGATTGTCGCCCTTACACAACCGAACAGCAGACAGGCAGAGAGAGAGGGCCACTCTGTCAACCTTGAGGACATGGATGGAGCTGGGGATCATTATATGCAGTGAAACAAGTCGGGCCCAGAATGACAAGTACTGCATGACCTCACTGTGTGAAAATTTAAGAGATGATGTCATAGAAGCTGAGACCGGAATGGTACTTTCTTGGGGGCAAGGATGGGGCAATGTTGCCAAATGGGTAGCAAGTTAGGGAGAGACAGGAGTAAGAAATTATGCAACTCACTGCCCAGGGGATGCCTAGAGGTAACTGTTGCAGTGTACATTTCCAAAAGCTAAAAGAAAGGATGTGGAAAGTTGTCACCATAAATGATTAATGTTTGAGGACTCATATGTTCAGGCTGATTTAAACATTAGTATCTGACTATGTGTACAATTTACGTATCAGTTTTTTTAAAAAAAGACCAAACCATTAAAAGCCATAACTAATTTGTTAAGGGATACACAATATAAAAAGGTATAAAGTGTGACATCAAAAACCAAATGTGAAGAGAAGCCAAAGTATAAAGTGTATGAAATCCAAATCATTGACTCAAAAGCCTATTGTAACTATGTTTGCAAACGCCTCACAGCAACCATATATCAGAAACAGCAGAGGTGAAACAGAGAAATCTAACCACAAAGGGAGGAAGACAACGAGGTGGGTGGGACAACCAGGAAACAAGTAACAGCTTGGGGACAGGAAATCCTTATCAGCGATTATACTGGATGTAAATGGATTAAATTCTCCCCAGAGCACCTGAGTGGATCTAAACAGCCCACACAAGACTCAGTTGTATACTGCCCCAGAGGCACTCGTCTTCACGTAGACCCACTAACTAAAAGTGAAGAGACGGGAACAAGTAGAACTACTCTGTATTTTAGTTCCATCAGGCAAGATAGACTAAGTCAAACACCGTGTGAAGAGACAGAGGTCAACATATAAAGAATCAAATTCATCAAGAGGATATAACCATTGTAAACATGTAGGCACCCAACATTCGAGCATCTAAATTAAAACATAAATAGATCTGAAGTTAAAGAACTTCAGAAACCAGAAGAATCAATATGGAAACATCAAATTTAAACTACTCAAGGGCCAAATGAACTCTGCAGACATCTACCACATAGCCCGTCAAAAATCAGCAAGAGACGCATCTTCTCAAGTACACAAAGAACATTCCCCAGATCACATGTGGGGCCACAAAAATTCTCAGTCATTTAAGAAGACTGAAATTGTTTCAAGTACCTTTTCTGGTACCATTTTATTTTATTTATTTATTTGCCTTTTCGAGACAGGGTCTCATTATGCCATTCAGACTGGCCCTGAGCTCACTTTGTAGTCCAGGCTTGTCTGAAACTCGCAACTATCCTGCCTCAGCCTCCCGAGTGCTGGAATTTCAGGCCTGTGCTACCACACAAGTACCTTTTCTGACCACAATGGTGAGAAACCAGAAAACAGTAATGGTGAACTTTTGGCCATTAACAAATAATTGAAAATCAGACATGTTCTTAAGCAGTCTGTGGGCCAAAGAAAAAAATTGAAAGAGAAATATAAAAATTGTTTGAGGTAAATGAAAATGAAAACATAATTTTACCCAAGCTTATATGCTGCAGTAAAAACAGCTTTAAGAAAAAAGTTTAGAGTGGGAAATGCTTATGAAAAAGTAGCAGTATCCCAAATTATCAACTCAATGTTATGCCTTCAGAAACTATAAAAAAAAAAAACTAAAGCCAAAGTTAGTAAAAAGGAAGGAAATAACAAAGATCAGAGCAGATATAATTAGAGACTAGAGTAGAAAACCAAGAGTTGCTTTTCCTTTTTTTTTTTTTTTTGGTACTGGGGATCAAACTCACGACCTCACGCTTGCCAGGCAGGCGCTTATGCCACTGAGCTAAATCCCCAGCCCAAGAGTTGCTTCTCTAAAAATAATATAAACAAAATTGACAAACTTGTGGCTGGACTGAGGAAAAAGACGATTTAAATAAATAAAATAAAAAATTAAGGATGAAATATAATTTTATAAATTAATCGTCAGTTACTACATTACAACTGATACCACAGAAACACAAAGGATATCAACTTCTATCAAAAACATACGCCAACAAATCAGACAATCTAAGAAATGTAGGTGTTCCCAGAAATACACAACCCGCCCAGAATTAGTCACGAGGATGTGGAACCTGAGCCAACCGATGAGCAAGGAGCTGGGACCGCAGACCCAGAGCCCTGGAGGCGCTGGGCAGGCGCTCAGGGCTGGAGCCCAGCTCGGCTCAGCACAGGCAGGGAGCCGCTTTCATCTGCAGCCCTGGAACCTCACAGGGCAGAGTCTCCGCCCTGGCGATTTCACGACTGCGTTCTGTTCCATTCGTATTTCACACTTAAAGGTTGGGGACATTTCCTTCCCAAATTCTTCCAAACAACTAACTGACAAACGGACTGCTTCCCGACTCACCCACTGCCATCCCAGCGGACAGCAGAGCCTGAGGGAGGGGGGACGGAGTACACTAGGAGGAGTTCACAGGCCTGTGCTCCTGGTGAAGCTGCTGTGAAGACTGTCAGGAAGACAGGAGGAGGTGGCGAGATGAGGGAGCAGAGGCCCCCAGCCTCCACCACCCTCTACAGAGTGATGCCCAAGCATCGGGTGTGTGACTGCATCTGACCTGAGGGGCCACAAGAGGACTCCAGAGCAGCAGCAGAGAGACCACAGCATCCCGATCCCCTTTCCCCTAGAGCCACAGCCAGAGGAGTGGCCCGTCCTCCATAGGATGAAGCCATCAGTCTGGCAAACTGTTCATGTCCACACTAACCATCAGGGCTACTGAGTGGTCACCACACTGTGAGTCTGCTCAGACAAAAAGCCCGAGTGAGTCTGCTCAGACGAGAAGCCCGAGTGAGTCTTCACAGACGAGAAGGCCGAGTCTGTGGCCAGTGCCTTTGCAGAGGAATCTGCTGCATCTTCCAGTGAACCTCCAGGGTGTCATAGCCCCGACAGCCGAAGCTGGGCTCCTTCAGCAGTCAGAACCCTAGACTGCAGAATCCCACTGCACTGGCTTTGGGGTGGCTGGGTGAAGGGGCTCCAGCTGCCCCCTGCGCCTCCCCAGTGAGGAGCAGAGGGTGTCACCCGTGGGCACCAGGGGACTGGAGAGCCTTCTCCCCAAGACCAGGAGCATGACTGCCACTTGTGCTTTTGTGTGCATGGCTGACACACCAGAGAAAGAACTATGGGGTTTAGCGCGTCCCCACCCACACAGGCCTGCTGGGCAGACAGGCCCCGTCCTCAGCTGCATGGCCTAAGAAGGTCCAGAGAGATGCTGCCCAGCCTTCATGGCCGAGAGCACGTCGGCAGCGGGGGCTTTCACAGGCCCCAGTCATGACCCACTTCCTCTCGATCCTGGAGGCGCTATGTCTGGAAGAATGGAGCAGAGGGAGCCCCCAGGCCTCCACAGCTGTGCTCGGCTGGTCACACACTGTGGACAAGTCCGGGTGAGAGTTCCACAGCAAGGGACTGTTCTTCCTCTCTGTCTCTCCCTGTGAAGCCCCTGGACCCACGCAAGTGTCTACTTCAGGCCCAGAACCACTACTGGACCAGCCAGTAGCAGAGATCGATCCAGGTAACAGCCAATAGCAACAGGGTCTGGGAAAGCACAGGAACAGCTCTCACCTGGGCTGCACGCGTTTGCTCTGCTACTTGCACCACATCAGCCTCCTGACCCCACTCTTGTGCAGTCCACAGCGCTTCTCCAGCTCTGATACAGTATGTGCCGTGTACCATCTTACTCTTCACAGCCACAGTGAGGGGGAGATTATACGACTGTAACCGGCTGGAAATAACATCCTATAGCAGCTCATGCCCTAAGACACAGCTTAAGGAGAAAGCGACCTGCTGAGAGGCCATCCGTAAAGTTGCAGAGATACCCATTTCCCCAGAGGCACAGACCTCAATATAGGGACACAAGCGAGCTGAGAAGACAAAATAATGTGACACCTCCCAGGGTTCACAACCCTAGTAACAGATACTGAAGTGGATGCAAGACCTGAAAATCATTCAAAAGAACGATTTTAAGAAAGTTCTTAAAGTGTGATTTAAGCCAATACAGATGAATAGTTAAATGAAGTTAACTGTATATAAATGAGAAATTTAGAAAGGAAAGATTTTGAAAAGAAGCAATCAGAAATCTTGGAAATGAAGAAATCTATAATATAAAACTTCAGGTGAAAGCTTGAACAGTAGACTAGACCAAGTAGAAGAATATCAGAATTTGAAGGCAGGTCCATTGAAATATCATGTTTAGACAGAAATTCTAAAAATATGAATTAATAAAGCATACAAGATAGGACATCATTAAAAGATCAAACATCCAGGTTATCAGCTTTTACTTCTTCCCCTTTGAGTATGCCAATGCTGTAGAAAACCTAATGAAATAGTGAACAAGTGTCTAATCCTGAGAAAGGGACAAAGCCCATGCACAGGAGACTTACAGAACTCCAAATACAAAAGACCAGAAAAGATCCTCACCATGTCATGTCATAGTTAGACTGGCAAAAATACATAACAAAAAAAGAACTTTGAAATATGTGAAATTGCAGCACAAAGTTACACTCAAGGGGAATCCATTAGACTGACAGCAGATTTCCCAGTAGAAGCCCTATAGGTCTGGATGGCACGGAATCATGTATTCAAGTCCTAACAGAAAATAACTGCCAACCCAAGAGTACTATACCAAGCAAAGTTTTCTTACAGAATCAAAGGGAAAATAAAGACTTTTTTCCAACTTAAGCAAAAACTAAGAGAACTGATGGCCACCAGACAAACATTTTTAAGGGAGTCCTAAAACCCTTTTGGAGGATAAACATCTACCATCAATGTAGTGTGTGAAAGTATAAGCTCTACTAGAAAAATAGACACACAAAAAGAAAAGAATCAAATGGCAGCACAACAAACTATCAAACCACAACGATAAAAGAGGATAAGAATCAAGGAATACTCAAAATAACTAGAAGAAAATCAGCCGAATTACAGAGACAAGCCCATAATCTGGACAAATCCATCAACAACTCTTAATGTAAATGGTCTTCATTTTCCAGTTAAAAGGCACAAATTAGTGGAATGAATTAAAGAACAAGAAACAACAACGTGCTGGCTACAAGCACATCACAAGCAAGGACCCCGCCAGTGTCTTGTACGGATCTGCTGGGAAGCCCACAGGTCAGCGGTGGAAGCCAGAAAGTCTGTGCCAGCAGGGTGGAGGAGCTGTGCTGGTAGGCTGAGGATTCTACACTGGAGCTGAGAAGTCACGCTCATAATATAGACCAGGGCTGCCCTGAAAAGCACCACAGCCATCCTCAGCGACACGGAGGTCCTGAGCTCCTCCAACAATAAGAACAGTCAAGCACATGCCAGAAAGCCAGCATGACAAGATTCTCCTGGTGATTAAACAGCACACATCTTCCCCTCTAGAGCCAGGAAGCCATGCTCGATGCAAGGACCAGAGCTCCCCCACAGTGAACCACGGCCACTCTCACCACCAAGGGCCCGAGCTCCTCCCGTGATAATGGCTGAATCAGGGAAGCCAGCATGATGAGCTCCTCCAGAAGAACCAACGGCTTGAAACAGCAACACTTAGGAGAACCCACGACGCCCGGCTCTTGCTCTCCACATCGCCTCTTATGCTGGCGGCTTTCCTTAGGTGGCCATCTACGCTCAGCACCGTGCTGATGTACCTCAGCTGGTGTTAAGTTGACCGCCAGATTTTAATCCATAACAATCCACCCTGGTCAACTTGATAACCATGTACATTTCCTTAAACTATGGTTTTTAGTGGCAGATTTGTGGAAGTTAACATATCTTTGTCTATTCAGATTTACGTTAATAAAGCAATTACATATATACAATTCTTCTTACACTTATTCCTGCATCAAAAACAAAATATTTAAAGGGTGATTAAGGTTCAACATTAAAACACAATACTTTGATTAACTGACCTGGTTACAAATATATAAAAACAACATTAAAAGGTTATAATCACAGTCTTTACTTTCCATTAACTTGTAATGTGGCATCGTGAGACTTAAAATATAAGGATCTTCCGCAATTCAAATATACTCTTATCTTTAGGTGAAAGACCTAAAGATAAGAGTTCATTTTTCCATCCTCCTGCTTCTTTAAACAACTATATTCTCCTGTATTTCACCTTTGCAACCCCTAGTTCCACTAGAGCCTTCTTTCTGGCCAAATGTTATAAATTACTTTACAGGCTCTCTGCTCCAAATTTCCAACATAAATCTCATCAAAAGCTCTCAGAAGTGATCATGCTACCATCCTAACAGTAGACTGCACTGAAATTTTTCTGCCACCCAGGTAATGTCTCTAAACACAAGCAAAATGCAGGACAACTTTCAGCCAAAGCACAGTATCCTCCCTGGGCTCCAGCAGCTGAGCTGAGGCAGCCTTCTCCACAGAAGTTTCCTGAGCTTCATATTAACCAGCAGCGTTTCCATCAGAGTGATTTTCCAGGTTCTGACCAGAGTCTCCAATATAGTTTACAGCATACAGGGGCTTTTTGGCCAGTCTCTCAAAAACTTTCCAAGTTAATTTCCAAGGCTCTTAAGCCACATGGCCAGCAACATCGCAGTAATGACCCCACTCTCCTGGTACCAATTTCTGTTGTAGTCAGGGGTTGTGAGGAGAACAATTACAACCAGAACACAGAATTTATAATATTATTTTATGATGGTCACCCAGAGTTGAACACAAAAAGTGCAGGAAATCTGTCCACAACACTAAAGACCCAGAATATTCAGCCAAGGGCCTGGATCCCACAGCAATGTCCTGCCTGAGTCCAGCTGAAGACCCAGAGCTCATGACAGTGCCTCCCATGAGTCCAATTGGAGGTCTGGAGCCCACAACAAGGACTCACGCCAGTCTGTTTTATGGATCTACACTGGAGAGGCCCAAAGGTCAGCGGTGGAAGCTAGAAGGTCTGTGCCAGCGGGGTGGAGGAGCTGTGCCAGTAGGTTGAGAGTTCTGCACTGGAGCCGAGAAGTCACCCTCAAAACAAAGACCAGGGCTGCCCTGAAAAATACTGTAGTCATCCTCAACGACAAGGAGGTCCTGAGCTCTTCCAACGATGAGAACAGTCAAGCACATGCCAGGAAGCCAGCGTGACAAGCTTCTCCTGGTGATTAAACAGCACACATCTTCCCCTCTGGAGTCAGGAAGCAATGCTCAGTGTAAGAACTAGAGCTCCCTATAGTGAACCACAGCCACTCTCACCAACAAGGGCCCGAGCTCCTCTGATGATAATGGCTGAATTCATATCGGGAGGCCAGCATGTCAAGATCCCCCAGGAGAACCAGTGACTCAAAACAGCAATACTTAGGAGAACCCACAATACCTGGTTCTTCTTCACCACATCTCTGTTTATGCTGCCAAGTTTCCTCAGGTGGGCCATCTACCCTCAGCACCATGCTGATTTAATTCAGCTGGTGTTAAGTTGACCGCCAGTGGTTTTTTTTTTTTTTTTTTTTGGTACTGGGGCTCAAACTCACAACTTCACCCTTGCCAGGCAGGGCTTACCATGATCTCCAGTTTTTAATCCATAACAAACAGTAAGAGACAAGGTCATTATGCTTATAAAGGGATCAATTTATAAAAAAGATGACTATAAATCTATATGCATCTAATGTCAGAACACCTAATTTTATAAAATAAACACAGACCCAAAGGGATAAGTAGGTTCTAATACAATGATAGTTGGAATTTCAAAATTCTACTTTCACCAATAGGTAATTACCCAGATCAAAATTGTAGGATGCAGAAAAAAACTATAAAACAGAAAAACAACAAAGAAATAGCAAAGTTAAATCATAATATAGCTCAAATGGATTTAACAGATATTTATAGAACATTCCATCCATCCAGTGCAAAATACATGTCAGTGCATGGAACTTCTGGAACTTTTTTTAGAATGACCATCTATGAGGCCATAAGACAAATCTTAATTTCAGAAAAAATTAATTATGTCCTGTATGTTTTCTGATCATGATGGAATAAAACTATAAATCAGTAGCAAGAGAAACTTCAGAAACTATGCAAATGAAACGACATGTTGGTACACATCTCTAAACCCAGAATTTGGGAGGCTGAGGCAGGAGGACCCTAAGCTGCCTAATGAGACCTTGTCTCCAACTCCTCCCCACAGAAGTTATGTAAATGGATGGAAACGGAGTAACACACTTTTAAATGAGCAGTGGATCACTGAGGAAGTCAAAAGAGAAATTTAAAAATTCCTTAAAGGGAATTTAAAAGGACACAGCAGATCAAAACCTGTGAGATGCAGCAAAAGTAGCATTAAGAAAGGAGTTTACAGCAGTGAGTGTCTACATAAAACCAGATTTGAAATAACATAATAACGCATCTCAAGGACTTAGAAAAAGCAAGAATTAGAAAAAAAGAAAAATCAGAGCAGAAATAAATGAAGCAATCTAGGGCTGGGGCTATAGCTCAGCAGCACAGTGCCTGCCGGCAAGCACAAGGACATGCTTTGACCCCAGCACCAAACAAAAAACCCCCCAACAAACAAAAACCCCACAGTCTAGAAGAACAAAACAAAGGATCAGTGAAACAAAGAGTTGGTTCTTCGAAAGATAAACAAATCCATAAACTTTTAGCCATACTAACAAAAGGCAAGTGGGCTGGAGGGAGAAAGGAAACATTACTGCTGATGCAGAGACTCAAAGGGTTCTTAGGGGCAGTTAGAAAACAACTACGCCTCAGCAAACTGGAAAATCCGGAAGGAAGAGACAAATTCGGGAACACATGACCCACCAAAGTTGAATCAAGAGGATGTAAGAAACCTGAACAGACTGGTAGCAAGTAGTGAGATTGGGTCAGTAATAAAAAGTCTCCCAACAAAGAAAAGCTCAGGGCCAAATGGACTCACTGCTGAATTTTACTGAACTTTTAAAGTAGAACTAAGACCAATACTTCTCACTCTATTCCACAGAATTGAAAAGAAGGAACACTATCAAAATTATACCATGAAGCTGGTATGACTATGTAACCAAAACCTGACGACAGACAGACAGACAGACACACACACACACACACACTGCACACAAAAACTATTGAACAGTAGCACTTAGAAACATAGGTGCAAAAATCCTCAACAAAGTATTTGCAGCCAATGGCACATGAAGACACTCATTCACCAGGATGGAGCTCCTTTCATTCCAGAGATGCAAGTGACACAGGGGAATGAAACTCCCAACCTAGTATGTCCGCGAGTTCGTGTTCTCTAAAATAGAAGAATGGGAATTTTAGGAACAACAGAGGTAAGAGCAGAATATATTCACTGAGAGAAAGAAAGCTTCTGTCTGAAGAGAGACAGAAGGGGTCCAGAGCGGGTTGCCCAGGACTCTGTCTTTTCCAGGGGCTTTTAGAGTAAGACCTGGGGTTCAAGGCGGGGGAACACTGGGAGCTCACAAGGCAGATGGGCCTCAGGTGGGACATACCTATAGTTAGCCAATAAGATCAATAGTTCAGGTAAAATCGATTACATTAGGGACAAATGGGAAAGCAAGTCAGGAAGCAGGCATTCTTGGAGCTGTGACCTTTCCCCTAGAGGGATGGGACAGTGACTCCAGGGTGAGGGAACTAATTAGAATATCAGTCCCCCAGAGGCAGATGCATTTGTCTGATCCTCTGTCTTAGGCCTGGCCCACAGCAGGCAGTGTCTGCCTCCCCCACAGCTGCCAGGTGTCTGCACTGGCTCCTTTGAGGACCCAGGCCTGCCTCACTGCCTACAGTATCTCTGACTAACTCAGCTGCCTGCAACACAAGGATGTATAGATCAATAAGCCACGTACAGATCAATAAGAAGGGTGAAAATCATATATTTATTTCAATAGACACAGAAAAAACATTTGATAAAATTCTGTACCTCGTCTGTACCTGACAAAAGCCCTGGACAAAAAAGTCAGGTGCAGAAGCTCAGCCCTCAATATTATAACGACTACATATGGCAAACCTTCAGCCAGTATCCACAGTGAATAGTGGAAAACTGAAAGCATTTCCTCTAAGATCAGGACCAAGACAAAGGTGTCCACTCCCATGGCTTGTCCTTAATATCATACTTTCTGGTTGCAAACCCAACTGGCCGAGGACTGGGTCGAATTTCCCCCTCAGGTCAACACTGAACCTAACCATTGAATTCAGTTTTGTTCTTGTCCAATTCAATTTACAACCAGAATTGTGGAAAGCATTAGACTCGGGAGCCGAGGCATCGCTGTCAAAGGCACACAAGGAGGAGGAGGAGAGGGGTGGGCCGTGTCCCCATCTGCTGTTAGAATTGATACATTCAGCAAAGCAGCAGGACGCAAAATCAACACCCTAAAAATCAGTAGTTTTTCCATACACCAGTAATGAACTTGCCAAGAAAGAAATGATGAGGGCGATCCCACCCACACTAAAAAGGGGGCACTTTGACACTGTGAGTTGTTAGTGTAAGTTAGTACAGCCTCAGTGCAAGAAGAGTTTGGAGGTTTCCCAAACAAACACCAAAACTAAACTAATAATAGAACTGTTGGATCCAGCCGTCCCCCTCCTGGGTTCCCATCTGAGGAAACAGACTCAGCATGCAGGAGTGACAGCTCTGCCTGTGGTGATTGTGACTCTACCCTCAGTCGCAAAGACCCGGAACAGCCTAGGTCTCTGTCACGGATGAATGGGTGACAGTCAGTGGACCGTGTGGGCAATGTGGAAACAGCAGAGTGAACCCTATGTGTTTGTACAATTGACAGAGGCTGAAGTTGTGGCTGGGTAGCTCCACATTTCCACCTGTCTGATCGGAATTGTGTCTCTCTGGGCAAAGCACACAGGAAAACCACAGATAGGTCTTCCTTCCTGTGGCATTTTCCTGAACCTAGGACACAGCTCTGGGTACACACAGACTGAGCAGTCTGATGAGAAAACAGAACTATGCTTCAGCAGTTTGCAAATTCTTAGCAGTTCAAAAAATCTTAAACTGAATTTATTTTGCTTATCTATAAGAACATAAACATCATGCATATTTATGGGGTCCCATGTTATCATTCAATATGCATGTATATTGTATATTATTTAAACTAGTGTCTTATTTTCTTTTCTCCTTGCTAAGACAAGATATCTGATGCCCAAAGTTAAAGGGGGAAAGGTTTATTTAGCTCACAGTGTGTGGAGGTTTCATCTATAATCAGCTGGTTCTAAGGCAGGGTGGCACATGACACAGGGGTGACTTTTCAATGTGGCAGAAGACAGCAAAAGCAACGAGGAGCAAGATAAGCCTCTTTCTGTCCCTTATGTTGTATCCAGTCTGCCAGGATCAGAGCAGTGCCAGTCCAGCCAGTGGATGGATCCAGCAGTCACTCCCCTTGAATCGCAGCATCACATTGCAAATCAGTAACACACTCTAGATTCAGACACCTCCAAAAAAACCTGTTTAACCACACGAGGCTCTGGGGGAACATCTAGACACAAACCATAGCAATTAGGATACACATATCAATCTCCACAAATATCATTTCCCTATGGTGAAAAATTCAAGTCCCTTTCTAGGTTTTTGAAATAGGTAGTACACTGTCATCATCTGTAGTCACTCTCCTGAGAAAAGCACACCAGAGCTTCTAGATTATACCTGTTTATAAAACAGTCTCACTGATCAAACTCTCCCCCTCCATCTCTGGCTCTACAATCCCAGCCCTGGAAATCACCAGCTGCTGTCAACTTCAGCTGTGACAGGACACCAAGCTTTCTCTCCTCCCTAGAAAGGAAGTTGATCTTTAACAGAACACAGGGATGCATTGCCAAGAGTGATGGGATAAGTGTGTTTGAAGAGAAGGGGTGGATTCCCAGGGGATCAGTGGCACTGTGTATTTTACTGTAATTAGTCTTTAAATTTAAACATTAATGGCTTGATCACCCCTTGTTACTCAGATGCTTACGGCCATTCTGTCAACTAGAAACATGATACTGAGTTCTCACCCACCTTATTCACTGCATCCGGCACTGCATGACCCTCTAGCTCTTCCCCAAAGTCAGAATGACCATGAAATGGAGATGTTTTGAATGGAGTCAGGACATCAAGGTAGCCAGGACAGTGCAACTAAAGACCCTCAGACAGAGGACTTCGGAGCTCCTGCAGAAAGTGGTGAGAATGATGGGGTGCGTGTGTGTGAAGTGAGAGAGAGGGTGTAAGGAGAGCGATTGTAATGTGTGTTTTACTGCAATAAAGGGAAAAAGAACCCTTCAATGTTCACCGTATTTCTTGAGCACACTGCGCTGTTTGCTGTTACGGGTTGTCATCAGTGGGCTTGCGCTGCCTCCTGGCTGTCACTTCCGGGGCAGGTCCCCAGGAAGTAGGCTTGAGCCATTTTCCCTGGGTTACGAGAGACATTTTTTGGTGCTGTTTCAGCGCCTGCTCCCTGATCCCATAGACCAGGATGAGGAAGTGACCGACACCCGGTCCCTAGTCTGCTTCTGTGGCCCCAATTAGACGGGGAGAAGAGTGTCTCTCTGGTTCCCTACAGGGGCAAACTACAAAAGCAAAATTATAATTTGCCAAGAATTGAATAATTTTCTGAGCATTTCACACAGAAACATCTAGGGAGGTAAATAATAATACTTTATTTTTTTACAGATGAAACAGAGGCTCTGGGGGATGAAGGACCCTGCCCCTGACTCACACAGATCTTGTTTTTGGGTTTTTTTTTGGTACCGGGGATCAAACTCAGGACCTCGTGCTTGGCAGACAGGTGCTGTGCCACTGGGCCAGATCCCCGGTCCACAGATCTTGGTTTTATCCAAAGCCCAAAGGTGAGGTTTTCAGCTGCCTTGGTCACTTTGATACATCAGCAAACCTCCTTTGCATTTCCGTCTGTGCGCACCTAGCCCTAGTTGCTAGATTTCTGACAGCAAAAACTGTCCATGCCAATGATTGTTTTTCAGTGTCTAGGAGGAACCAGTCCATGTGAATTTCTACAGAGGAGCAACTGATACTATTCTACCACGATACTGTTTGGGGTGGTTATAATTTTTAAAACACTATACAGAAATTAATAAGAAGTAAAATAACAGTAGTTTTTACAATTTGACTAGATTTGTCATTATTCATTTGTCACTCAGAATCGCAGTGAATTCTGAGGAAAATGTTTTAAAGTCACTAGTTTTGATATTTGAGCCATATTGGGGCTCTGTATTAAGAGAGAGTGAATTCTGAGGCTCCTGGGGTGACCCACAAGGTCACAGTAGCCAGAGGACATCCACAAAGCTCTGTGGCTTCTCTTTCTGTGGGGCTGTGCTGTTGGGTGTCCTGGGCAGCCTGGAATGTGTCTGGGTGTGTGGGGTGACCCTTCTGCCTCCTGACCTCACAGGCAAGAAGACTGTGGAGATGCCCCAGGTCAGAATTCCTCTTTTGAAAACTTCAGCCCACATTTTCTATCTAACACCTGTACCTAAAGATACCCTGAGGCCAGGCCACCTGTGGTTTCAGCTCCACACTTTATCAGCTTGAAAAAAAATGCTTTGAAAGAGGGTCCAGCAGGGCTTTGAAGTCGGCAGGGATGCTTTATTTACTTTCCCGTGGGAAGCTATCTCCTTTAGGTTCCAGAAAATTAGAGAATTATTTGGTTTGATTCTGACATCAGAGGTGCAGATATCTGGAAAGGACTTTGAAGCAACTCTGGTAACCTATTAGAATGTGAGCTACATCCTAAAACATTAGAATACGATGCACGGAAGCATTATCTCAACTTACAGACACTAGGTTTGTGGCAGTGAACCCCAGAGTTTTTTAAAAACTCAAGTACTATTTTCAGGAAAAAAGAAAATCTTACTTCTTTTAATTCTGTTCAGACTGTCAACCAGAACACACAGTTACCCACTGCCATTAGACACTGGTCAGCCTCAGTTGTCCTTATGCTATTTTACAAAAATAAAAAGACCCCAGTTTGAGCCTCTGTAATGGTGACCATAAAGTTCATTACCCACTGCTAAGGAGGCCAGGTAGTCAGCGTGGCATTGCGAGCCCATAGTTCTGGCTACTGGGGAAGCTGATGCAGGAGGATCCCTTGAATTTAGGAGTTTCAGACCAACCTGTGCAACATAGCATAAGACCTTGTTTCAAAAAAAAAAAACAAACAAACAAGAAAGAGAGAGTAGAACCCCAATATAGCTCAAATATCAAAACTGGTGACTTTAAAACATTTTCCTAAAAGGAATATAAGGAATATGTGCTAATTCAGTAATTAAACTGCTCAGTTGCTATGCTACCTATACACAATTAGTTGTTATGAAATGACACACCTAGCTCTGCGATGCTGGGAAGCAGCAGCACATAAATGTAAATACTCTGAAGAACACCAGCGTTCACTGATGCACTGATCAAACAGGACACTATTTCACTGCAAGCCGTGAATCTGAAAAGGGTATTTTTTCAAACTGTGTAGCATGACACAACCTCTAATTCAAAAGTATGGGGGGATCAAACACCCATTATCTTGAGAACTTAAGAGCAAACACATCAATAGCTGCCTGGCTAGTTTCAGGGATGAAGAGTTTAAATATTTCAATCTGCGCAGCCCTGAAGTTTAGATTTCTCTTAGATTTCTGTTAGTAAGGAGCACACCAGGATGCAAGGCCACAGAGGCAGCCGGGCTCCAGCACCCCGCACGCCTGGGCGAGCTGCTGAGCGCCTCGCTGCAGGGCAAGCCCAGGCCCTTCCTGGCCGCAGGGCCGCAGTCAGCTCCCCCAGCTCTTTCTCTGCTCTGCCTGGCGCTCCACGCTGGGCTGAAGGATGCCTGGAGACCCGAGCTGGCAGGAGGCACACCTGCTGCCGTGTGCTTGGGAGCAAGGTACATTGCGTCCCGTAGGAGGGCACCATGCATGTCCTGCTGCTCTCTGCCTCTTCTACCAGGACCTAGCTGGACAGGATACCGCGTCTTAGTCGGTACAGAACAAAGCAGGCTGTGGTGAGGCCACCAAGGATCAGGCTCACTCTGTCCTCTACAGCACAGTGAGTGTACTGTGGCCTCTGCTGCTGTGTGTGGAGTGGAAGGAGGTGAGGACTACGACCCACACACCAGTGTGACTGCCCACTAGTAACACTTTATTCACACTGGCAAGGGACTGGCTTTGGCCCTTGAGCCAGCTGGCCCAGCCTTGCTCCAGACACAAAGTACAAAGGCGCCTCTCTCCCGAAAACTGCCCCCCACATCGCTCCGTGCTCACTCCAGGTTTACTGCTCTGCGGTAGATCTGTCACTGCAGAATGACCCAAGGATCCAGCATTTATGACTCTCAGGGCCAGAGCAATGCTATCAGAAACTGACAGGAACCTGTGAAGCCTGACTGTGTTTCACTGAGAAACCAGAGCACGCTTGGCCCTCTGGCTTTTGCTGATCTCAGAGTTGCAGTCAGGGGCCAAGAACATTCTGTGCCAGCAGTGTGCATGTGGAGAAGCACTGTAGGGCCCACGTACCTGCCCCAGGTACCAATCCAATGTGGAATTCACTGCTCAAACAGCAGGGACTATCAACTCAAAGGCAGACTGGCTCACTGTGGCTAAAGAAACAAAATAGAACAGGTATATGGAAGTTGTGAGAATAGTAACAGCCGAGAATCAGAATTTCCTACAAGTAAGGAGATCACACAGTTACCTCAGCCAGCTGCTGCTGTTACCGATGGGGAAACCAAAGCCAGGACGGTGAGCTAACCTGCCTGCGAGCTGAGCCTCAGCCATTTCAACTTCCAGCCTGCCGCCAGCTCACTAAGCAATCTGCTCCGGAAGGAGCCTCCCCGACCACACAGAGGCTCATGCCATGAAACCTCGTTCTGAATGTCAGCTACCCTGAAAGACAGGTTTTCTGTGGTGATAGCACTGGTCCTAGAGAACATCTGCTGGGTGCCGAGGGAACTCGGGAGCAGCACGTCACTGGTTTAATGCAGCTGACAAGAACTGCACGGGGTAAAGCATTAAGCGACCATCCTCCCACGAGTACAGGTGCCGATCACGCTTGTTGTAGGCTAACATGGCAAGGACAGCCTGGGACGTTCTTAAGTTAAAGTTCGCGTTGACTGGTTTCCCTGCTAACAGGTCAAAGGCAAACGTGACCCTCATATCCTTGGTGTCCGTGAGGTAGAGGATCCCCTGCGCTACGAAGGCGTTGCCAGCCTTGGACTTGGGGTACGTGGTGTTGATGAGCTGCATGATGGAGAATGTCCTCTCCTCCAGCTGCGCGACGACCACGCTCGAGCCATCCACGCTGGACGCGTAGATGACCCAGAGGCCCTTTTCATCGGCGGCGAGCTTGAAGTAAGTCTTAGAATTGGCAAAAAGGTATTTCCGATCGAAATACAAGGCGTTCTCCAGCCTCAGCATTTGGGATGTTTCTTTCTCAAATTCAAATCTGAAATATGTTGAAAGAAAAGCAGGAGTGAGCCGGCGGTCTGGCCGTTCCTCAGGCTCCCTGCTGCCCTGAGCCCACGGGCCTGGGCGGGGTGCGCACTGCTGACCAGCCCCCGGGAAGCCTGCTCTGCTGGGACCGTGTGTATGTGCTGTGGGCCACGGGCACAGGGGACGCGGGATGCCGCGGTGGGGTGAAGACACCGCTCCCCAGTCCTAGAGAACATCTGCTGGGCGCCGAGGGGATGGGGGAGCAACACGCCACTGGTTTAATGTAGCTGACAAAAACTGCACGGGGTAAAGCATTAAGTGACCATCTTCCCACGAACATAGGTGCTGAATATAGCGCCACGCACCTGTCCTGAGATGCCCCCCCACCATTCTCGGAGCTGAGCTCATGACCTCGGAGAGGGAAGTGGCCAGGCCTGAGTCCAAGCAGCAGAGCCAGCGGCTGAACTCAAGTTTTGTCTGACTCCATGTGGTGATTATTCTTTTACTTCATGCTGGAATAGTGGGGAAAAAGTTTCCACAAAAATCTCAGTTAAGAAAAATGTCCCCTCACAGAAGAGTTGTCACCGAGGCAGAGGTCTCCAGAGGGTTCTGGTGGGCGAGTGGCTGCCAGGCTAAGCTATGGCAGGGATTCCCTCAACCCTGGGCTTCTGGCATGTTTGATTTGCAAACCCCAAGTGCAGCCGATATGAGAAAGATATGATGACTCTAAAACGGCCTGAATGCCAGGATGAGAGCTCATGGACGTGAGGTAAAAGAAAACACCAGGGGGCACCATTGAGCCGCAGAACACCAGGCTGAGCGACTGGGATGCACTGCAAAATCCAAATGGGAGGAGAAGGCTGAGGGCAGGAGCGCAAGGGCTCTGGGCTGGGGCTTGGGTAGCTGCGTCCCGGCAAGGCGAGGCTCGGGTGGCCCAGGTTCTCAAGGCCGCTGGGCACTGGGCAGGTTGCCCCATCCCGCTCCCGTGACAACAGTGCTGCTTGGTGGCAGCAGGCCTATGGATGTCCTGCTCTTAGCAGGACACAAACCTGCTATCCTCCTAGGGGGGTGTCGGGGGGGGGACCTCAAAGGCCACAGGTCAGGGTGTGGGGCCTCACGATGGGAAGGAGGGCGGGAAAGAGCGGACCAGGGTGTCCACGATGCTGGGACCCTTGCTTCCCATGGTACGGCTGGGAGGACCCAGAGGCTCTTGTCCATCTCTTTACTGAGGACGCCGAGACCATGGAGGTGGCATCTTTTTTGTCTAAGGGCACGGAGGAAGTGGAAAAGTTGGGACCAGAAATCAGGTGTCCTGGCTTATGGTTCTTATTTGTTCGTTTTGCAATACAGAGGTTGAACCCAGGGCCTCAGCACTGAGCTATGTCCCGTCCTAATTGTGATACAAGATCTCGCTAAGTCACCAAATTGTCCAGGCTGGACTCACATTTGTGACTCTCCTGCCTCAGTGTCTCAGTGTGCTGGGATCACACGAGGGGCCGTTGTACCTGGTCTGTAATGCACCTCTTTCTTGATTTGCCCAAGATCACTTGCTCCTGCTTCCAAAGCCTGGAGCTTATTTCTCCTTCATCGGTAACGACTGACCTTCCAGTGTCCTGGGGCGGTGAGGAATTGCGCTGCTGCCTGGGGACCCTTCCCCCAACTTCAGGAAGGTAGCGAGATGGGCTGAGCTGCCCTTCGTGGGCCCCATCAGGATGACAAAGACTCCTGACTCAGGGTCACAGTCCCTCTCCTCCAGTGATCGCAGCTGTGACAAGAAATTCCTTGTGTCTCAATGCCACAAAACAGAACTGCGCTCTGAGAGCCCTGGGCTGGGCGGTTCCCTCCTCCAGGGCAGGACAGCTGGGCTCTGGCCACCCTCTGTCCTATTGCTGGTGCTCTGTGGTGTCCAGACCCCCTGGGTCATGACCGGCATAGTGGGACCCTGAGGGAACACAGAGTGTGTGCCAGCTGTGGACACAGCGGGGCTCACCTTACAATGGTGTTGGAGCCGCCCTTGTGGTAGTAGAGGGCACCGTTGTGGACCGCGTGCCCGCAGCCGTGGAAATAGGACGGCAGCAGGATGGATGAGTAGCTGCCGTTCAGGAGTGAGGCTTGGTCCTGGAACTCCTTCACCAGGATGCCTGCAGGAGGCAGCACAGGGCTGGCATGAGTCGGGGAGACAGGGAGCAAGTTCCTGGGGTCCCTCTTCCTGTGCTCCCAGGGCAGTCCCCGTGGGACCCCAAAAAGTCTTCCAGAAGGAGCTGTCCCAGAGTTGCAATGTTTAGGGGAACCAAACTGTGGGGCTCCTGCAGCCACCTGGCCAGCACAGCTGCTGCCAGTGCACTGTCAGCGTGCCAGGCACCAGTTCCTGTCACCCCAAGGCCTTCACAGCTGAGCCTTGGCAAAATGCAGAAGCTGATTCTTGGCAGCTCTCTCTCCAACCAGTGCACTTCCTTCCAGAAGGAGGCAGCTGTGACCACTCGTGCAGTTCCTGCCACCTCCCTCTGGGACAGTGTGACTAGGCCAAGCTCACATGTCTGCACGGTGGCCCTTTGCCTTCTCCCCTGGGCTGTCCATCCAAGAGGTATGCTAGAAAGATCACCAAAAGCGCACTGCTGGGACGGTGGCAGCCCTGGACAAAGACAGTACAGGCAGAAGCTGACTTCCTTCCACACCGCAACTTGAGTTAGAAGCCTGCGGCAGCCATACTACCTGTTCTCCCGGGCACTCTGCCTCCGGCTGGACAGGCTGCACTGGGGTGCCCTGGTTGTGTCCCTGAATTTCACAGCTGCCACCAGTGTGTTCAAAGAGGGAAAGCATTTTGCCCACTTTCTAAAACAGGAAGCCATCGATCAGGCTGAGATTAGCAAGGAGTCGTGGTTATTCACGGAAGTAGACTCTCTGGAGGGAGGAGGGACACAGACTCAACACAACACAGACTCAGATCGGCTGTTGAGTCAAGGTACCTGAGAAATGTTCAGTCACCCAGATCCGGTCATCACTCCTGTTGGCGGACTCTCTTATCCACGTCCCAAACGTCTCTGTCACTTTCAGGACTTGTGTTGGGTTTCCAATGGAAGTGATCAGGGATTCTGCCAGAAGCAAAAAGCAAAGCAAAGCAAATGACTGCCACTCAGGAGTTAAGGCATTCTGTTTTTGAACTTCAAAACAAAGCGTTTTCTTTTACGTGTCTTGGTGCTGGGATCCAACCCAGGCCTGTGTGTGGCAGCAGGCACCCGACCCCAGCTGCAATTGGCCCCAGGATGCTTTTTTTTTGGGGGGGGTACCGGGGGTCAAACTCATGACCTCACGCCTGCAAGGCAGGCATTTCTGCCGCTGAGCTAAATCCCCAGCCCTGGTCCCAGGATGCTTTGCTCCATACCTGCTTGTGGAGCGCTCTGGTCGCTGCCTTTGTCATCCGCTTTTCCCACCAGGGTGTCATCGTTTGGTACAGCACATGTCTCACCTGAAACAGCAATGCAAAGCAGACCCAGCTGGCACAGTGGTATGACCCAGCTGGAACAGCCACCCCTGGCTTGTTCCAGACCCCAGCCCCATGGCGTCCCTGTGACATGGGTTGCCCAGGTTTCTTGCACCCTCAGGCCATGTGCTTCCACATCTCCCTACTCAGTGAGCTTCTGACGAACTTTGCATGACCACAGTTGCTAGGACAGCACAGTCCTGAGAGGACACTAGTGTCCTTGTCTGTTTTGTGCTGCTCTGGGGAAACCCCAGAGATTGAGCGGCTTATGATGGATATGGCTCAGGAGACAGGAAGTCTGAGATGGAAGGCGGCTCTGGCGAGGCTCCCAATAGTGTCTTGATGTGGCAGGGCATTCTCACTGAGAGGCCGGAAGCAGGATACCCAACATAGGGGTCTCCTTTGTGAGGAACCCTCCCTCTCCTGTGATAATGGACAAAAGCAGAGGCCTCATGACAGAGTCACATCGTAAGGACCCCACCTCACATCACAGATGTGGAGGGCATTAAGTTTCCAACATGTGTACTTGGAGACACATGTGAGTCACAGTGGTCAGTAATGGGGACTTAGGGGCCTGTGTCGCCTGTCAGAGCCCTGAGCCATTGGGAGAGAGAAGCCTGGTGACACCTTCCTGCTCTCCCTGAGAGGCAGGGTCTCCAGCAGACTGTTCTGGAAGGATTTTCACTCTCAGGAGAGCAGGTAGGAGCTGGGAAGGTGCAGCCTCAGAATAAGGTGTCCTGCTTTCCTGGGTCGTCAGCCAGGTGTCAGGGGTGGAGTCACAGAGCCTCTAAGGAGGAAGGAACCAAAGGGTTTCGGGTTGGGGTGGCCATTCCTGGCCTGCTGATCCCCTGTGTGAAGGCATGGGGATGGGGCCCTGGTTCAGGGGGTCGGAGGCCGCCTGGCTTGTCAACAGTCCTCTTAATAAAAAGTGCAGCTGGTGTGGGAGGAGTACGGCAGCCTGCAGAAGGGTGGGCGACAGGGAGGGCCAGGGCTGTGGCCTGGGGCCAGCTGGGCACTCCCAAAGGGTCTAGGTCTGCTCCGCTGGGCAAACCCTGAGACAGAAAGAGCAGCCCCCTTCTGCTCCCGGGACGCCACGCCTGCCTAGGTCTCCAGCTATACAAGCTCTTTCTCTGAAGCCCGAGAACAGCATCTCTGAACTATTACGCCCCGGGAGTGAGCTTGCTGCCTGTAGTCTGTGTGCACAAATGGCGCTGCGCGAGGGAGAGGGCTAAGGCCGGCAGCCTGGGGCTGGCTTCTTAGGCAAAGTGGGTGGGAGGCACAGCTTCTCAGGGAAGGTGCTGTCACCATTGTAGACTGTGACAGAGCCTCTGGCAAATAGGACTTCTGAGAATGCTCAGATCAGACCTCTCTTCCCAGGTGAGGGGGCCACTTGGGGGCCGAGGAGGGCAGAGACTTCTGCCATTCAACATCAGCCCCTCCAGCTAGCCGAGGGGCAGGATAGTTAGCAGGCTGCATTCCCCAGGAACAGGTGGTGACATCTTTGAAAGTCCAGGTCCTACTGGGACAGTGAAGTGCTGGGCCCTAAGAGGTCCTCCTGAGGGAACGGGGCACCCTTCCCAGAGGAAGGTGGGTGGCCTGCCAGGGTCAGCTGGTCCTGGAGTAAGCGCTAAAGTTGCCTAGAAACACTTCCTACTCCTGTAACGCTTGAACTCTAACGCATCTGCGATCTCACAGGGCCCCAGCTAAAGGGTGAGTCCTCTGGATCCACTAGACCTCAGGGACTCCCCTTGGGTGGCTGGGCAGGTCCGTGGATGTGACTTCCTCTCTCTGGAAGGAAGATGCTCTCAGAGCTGGGGCTGCACAGCCAGGCAGCCTGAGTTTGAGTCCCAACACAGTAACCTTGGGCAAGGGGCTTGGCCCTTGTCCTTGAAACGTGATACGGAGACCATACGGTAGGACAGTCGTGAGGATTGAAAGAACAAAGCACCTAGCACCACACCTGGTGCGTCATCAGCATTAGTCATGGGTTGTGCAGGACTGGGGCATGGCTCCTTGGAGGAGGTCACAGGCTCCCCTGACTGTAGTGACATCCACGGGTGGGCACCCACCCTGCTGTACTGTCACTGCCTGGGCCTTCACTCTCCCGGGTGAAGGCTGCTGCAGAAGGGTAGCAGCTTCACCTTCATGGGGCTTGGAGCGGGCGGTGAGGAACAGGGAGAGGCAGGAGCGGGGGTGGGGACTCCATGCTCTACCTCTCCTCTTTCCTGGGACAGACTGCCCAGAGCGCCTGTGAGCAGCTGCCATGGGGAATGTGCATTCGGGGAAAGATCTCCCTGTGTTTTAGAAAATCTGACTACAAAGCCTGGGGTGTGGACCAGTGTTTGGGGTCATTCGTGGAACAGTGGGCATCCTGGGGCAGGGGCTGGTGACCTGAGCACTGGCCATTGAACGCGTTTGGCTGCCGAGGGCCCTTGGCTCTTCTGCTTCCGGGGGGCCCAGGAGGGCCGGGAGGGCCTGGGGGCCCAGGTGGGCCAGGGGGGCCTTGGTCACCTTTGGCACCTGGAGAGAGAGTGAGAGAGAAATTGATGCAGTGCTCTCCACAGCACAGGGTTTCGTGTGCGGGATAAGTGGTGGCTCTGGGGTCCTGCTGAGCGCACCCCTTCCAGGAAATAACTGTCGAGGGCCTGCCACAGGCCAGGAGCTGTGCTGAGACTTTCACAACCTCTCTGTGTCATTCTTCCAGACCACCTGCTCCTGTCTGAATCTAGCTGCCCACAGGTGGGGGTTTCAGAAAAGGACTGGATTGTGGGGTGGGCTGGGAGAGGTCTGGGCGAGGCCTGAAAGGGCGAATCCCACTTCCTCCCTGCTCTCTCTCTCCCCTATGCCAGCCCTTCCGTGGTGCCCTTGGCTGAGCATGGACTAAACTTCTGCAACAAATGAACTTGAAACTGTTGGTGACCAAGACGCTACCTAGGAGGCTGTGGACAGGAGCAGGACCTGGGCCAGTGGCCAGCTCACCGGTCTCTGTTTCTGTTCAGCTGCCTCACTTGGGCAGAGGATTGAATCCCCGGGGTCTGATTCTTCCCTTCCACGTTCTCCTCATCGCTGCCCCACACTCTGGGAGCAGTACGGTCACTGCTGCACGTGGGTTTACAGCTTGAACCCTTTAGGCATGGAGGCGGCCACGCCACTAAGTTCTGGAGCCCAAAGTGGGTGAAGCCCCCCACGGGCTGAGCTGGTTCTGGAGCTGAGATAAAGATCCCACCCTGGGCATCGGCCCTTTGAGTCTCCCCTCCGGGGTGGAGACCGGACAGCCCAGGACTCTTGCACTGTCACCCTAGCCAGACCGGGTGACCTCCTTCATGACCTCTACAGTGGGCAAGCAGGGTGCTGAGGTAGGGCTGGGGCTGGGGCTGCATCTCTGTCCACTCTGGAAGGGCAGAGGTCTGCCCTGCTCCGCGCTGGCAGTCCACCTCTGGCCTGGTCTTGGCCCTGCAGGGCGGTGTTTCCCAGAAGGGCTCGACAACACCCCTCACTCCAACAGCAGGGGAGTGTGATACTCTGGTGTGTGCAAGGAAGCAGGCACCTAGGTATACGGTGAATGTTTCAATCTAAAAATTTATCACGGTAACAGGCACATTGCCACGAGTCCCCTTCAAAATCCCCCCCATCCCTAACACACTCACCCCACTGTTCTTGGGGTGTTCAGAAGCAGTTCTGGGCATCCTCTTTTGTGAATGGCTTTTTGAGCTATGATTAAAAATACGTGAAAGCTGAGGCCGAGTGCCATGCAGTGGAAAAGCCGTCCTGGCACGTCCTCATCCACCTGTTCACTGGACCTGGCACTATGTGACTTCCCAAGTCAGTGTTTTGAATCAACTCAGGACCCTGAGGCGGCTTTCCCACACAGTCAAAGACACTCATGAGAGAGGACTTCAAAACTGCCTCAGACAGCATAAGAGGCGTGGGATAAGCGTGTCTGGGGTGACAGGGAGTGTGTTTGGGAGGATTCATGGCAATGTGTCTTTTATTGTAATAAACATTAAAAATGTAAGCATTCACTATATTTTCCACACAGTTTGCAGTGCTGCCTTGGTTCATGGATTCTGGTCTCAAACCGAGTTGGATGAGAACCGAGTCAAATGCAATGGTTAGGCTCAGCGCTGCCCGTATGGGAGGCTGTGCAGATGAAGGCTGGGGAGGGACAGGCGGCCCCTACCTGCTGGCAGCAGGTCGTTGGACACATCTCCTTTGTCTCCCTTCTCACCCTTCGTCCCCGGGGGACCCGCGTTTCCAGGCAAGCCCAGTTCACCAGGGTCTCCCTTCTCGCCTTTCTCCCCTGGATTTCCTGTGGCTCCAGGTAGCCCTGAAAGAGTAAAAACATCTATTAGGCTACAGCACAAGACCCACACCACGAGGCGTTGGCACTGCTGTTGTATGGGCATTTACATTGTTTACAGTCCTTTTCTGTTCCACTTTTTTGAGATAGGGTGTCACTGTATAGTCCAGGCTGGCCTCACATCCTGCCTCAGCCTCCAGAGTGCTGGGATCATAGGTCAGCAAAGGACGTTGAGATCTGTCACCTGCCAGTATTGCTGCTTCCTTGAGGGTGAAAGATGTGCAATTTACAGGTGAAAAGGATGGTCCAGAGCCCAAGTTCCAGGCTTACTGTGTTTTAAGGACTTTTTTAGAGTTTCCTTAAGAGTACAATTTAAGCCAGGCATGGTGGTGCAGACCGCACCTGTAATTCCAGCACTGGGGAGGCAGAGGCAGGAGGATTGCCATGAGAAGCCTCACCAGAGAGGCATCCTGTGTCCGCAGCCAGGATTATCCCGGGCTTCTCTGGACTAACAGCTCCTTACTGTGGGCCCGTGTGGTCGATAATGCTATCGTGTTAAGTGAGCTCAGAATGTGTCAGCTCTCTAGCTTCCTCAGAGTCCAAAGAGAAAACTGCTACAGCACCTGAGTCTTCAGAAAAGATCCACCCCACTGCTGTAGGCCACAACCTAAAGCTCCTGCTAAAGTATCCGTGGAATGTATTTACTGACTTGTGATTTTCTTTGTTCTTTGGCTAGAAAAGTTGACATAACCTCTTTCACTTTGGATCACATGACTCAGTGAAATCTGAACCTTCGTTTGCGGCCTTGGTCCCTCATGTCTGGCTCAGAATAAATCATTTTCCTACTTCTTCTAAGGCAGAGCTGTCACTGTGCGTGGATGGGACAATAGGTAGAGATCTTGGAAGTCTTGGAGTGGGACTGGATGAGCCCCGGGTTCAGGCGGCTCTGAAGCCATCGTCACAAGCTTCAAAGCAGGCTGGGGAGGGCCAGACAGATTTGGCTGCCAGAAAAGACTCAGAATTTAAATCACATGGTGCAATTCAGCCTTTGCAACGCAAGCAAGAAAGAAATCACATGAGCACCTCAGTGAGTGTGGAGAAGGCATCTGATAAAATTCAGTGTTACTGAGTTCTCACCTAACAAGGAATGGAAGGGAACTTCTCCAGTCAGAAAAAGATCATCTAACAACAGATGTAAAGTCTACATCTAACATCATCCTTTCCAGAGAAAGACCAAGTACTCTCCCCTGACATCAGGAATGGGACAAGGGCTCTGCTCTCCTCAATCTTTTTGCAGTACAGGACTTCTCAGAGCCCTGTGTGTCTCTCTCACGAGCTACATCTCTAGCTCTTTTAAACTAGGCTGGTTTTGAGCTTGTGGTCCTCCCGCCTCAGTCTCCCAGTGCTGGGATTCAGGTGTGTACCACCATGCCTGGTCTTTACGAGTCTTAAAGATACAGTAAGTTCAGAAATTTGGCCTGTGTTTTTCTTCGAATGCTTTAGATCCACAAATTACAATGACTTCCACATTTAAACAGTTCTGTTAACTTGGTGCTACATCAGTAAACTTCAAACACACGCAAACTGCATTTTAACCCCACTGGTCAAGTCAGTGTTCACTTTAGCCTTGCTACTAGGTAACCTGAAGGACATTAGGTAAAAGATAAATAACTCGAGGAATAGGCATGCTAAGTCACCCATGTGGAAGACACCCCGAGGCCAAACAAACGCCCCAAACCCAGGTTGGACAGCTCCCCCGTGGAGCGTGTGCTTCTCTGATTCTGCCTGTGGAATTTGCCTCTGCCTCTCTCGACCCGCCCTGAAATGCCTTTCTTCCATGACCAGTCAAGAAGCCAGGCAGGTGAGGAGAAACCCACATCTTCCTTTGAGGGGGACCTCTGTGGACTCCGTCTGATGACACTAGGACTCAACACACAGATACCCAGAGAGGGGAAGGGGCTGCCTAACACTGCACATGAGTTGCTAGCTCTGGATTGCATGACGCCCACTCTGACTGCAGGAGTCCTGGAAGGACGCTGCCCACTGGCACACTGCCCGGTGCAGTGGGTTTCAGGGGACAAGGAGGCACCAGAGGCACAGGCCAGCGCAAGTAAACCTTTAGTTCTCTCAGGACCTGCGACCCGAGGGTGAGGGTCCTTTGGCTTTTCTAACTTGGCTGCCACTTCCCATGTTCCTTCTGTTGACCCCAGCCAAGTGACCACACCTGTCTCACACCCTGCAGCTATGACCTGAGCCCGTTCTCCTGCTGTCACCTCTGGCACTGCCGAGGTCCTCCCTCCCCACGCCAGCTCTGCTGGAGGACAGTATTGTGACCCAGGAGAACCACAGAGCTCTGTGCTGGATGGCACCTAGCAGGTCACCCTGCTTCCACCTTCCTGGCCTCCGAGTGCCATGTGACCTGCTCCATTCAAGCACTTTCAGCAACAGGGGTGGGGATAGGGAGGGTACCTGCCTGCACCCAGATACTGCCACCTGTGGGGGTCAGGAAGGCAAGTCTTTCCTAGTGGCAGCCTGAGCTCCAGGCGCCCGCCCTTTACCCCGCAGGACAAGCACAGTCAGGGACCATCCAGAGAGCAGCCCGGGTAAGACACGGTGTACAGAGAGCCTCAGGGGATCTCTCACTGCCAGAAAGTGTAGAGAGCAAAGAAACATGTGCTCTATCAGCCAAACACTAAAACACTAAAACAACAAACAAACAAACACACTCAGCAGAAACTGAGCAGGAGTTGAGAACCCAGAAGGCCTGGTTCCCTCCAGGAGCCACAGCACACCCAAGGGGGAGGAGGGCACAGCACTCACTCCACCTTGGGCCTGCAGGGGGACTCAGCAGGACTAACTCAGGGACCTGGCAACTGCTTGGGAGACCGGGGCTGTGGGTCCCCCCTGGCATGGTCACCAGCACATCTGGCAGGAAAGCAGCACCCACGCCCAAGGAGAGCCTCTGTGAGGGGCCCTGTGCTGAGGAGAAGCTCCTTTGTCAGGACTTACATAGGGGCCCACGGGCACGTTGTGTGAAGGAGAAAAGCCAGAACGTTGCTCGGCCTAGGGTCTGCCGCCTGTGCCTGGTGCTGACGCCCTCTGCAGCCCTCACGCGTGCCCATTCAGCTGTGTCAGAGTTTTCTTTTCCAGGCATTTATTCCAGCACAAAGAGGCTTTGGACGTCATCATCCAATTTCCCCTTCCTTTCTTTGTGCCTACCTCTTAGGCCTTTTATCGCCTTTCTCAAAAGGCCATGTGTAAAACAGGACAATGTCCACGTCACAGTGCAGTCGCTCTGATGCAGCCCCTGCTATGGAGGGTGGGCAAAGGCTGGTACAGTTGGCTTCCTGCCTTCTATTTTTCATAAATTTATTTTTTAAATAGTGCACATTTGTCCTACACCATGAGCACACTTATCACAGGGAATCCGTGCCTGCACCTAATGCATCTTAATTCTTTTCTCCATCCCCCTCCCCTCCCTCTCCTTCCCCTCCACATTTACAGAAGCCGTGTTTCCATGCTTTGCTTTTCCCTGCTTCCTTCCCCTCTGCCTGCCTTGCTCCCCTCCCGTTGGAACATGCTCCTCCTACTTCCCAAGGTCTCTCCTCTACTACGCTCCTGTACTCTTTCGGTTTCTCACACAAGGAAAACAATCTTCACCCTCTCGTTGACTGTCACATCTGACCAAGTGTCCCCTCATTTCTGTTGATAGAATCCACAGCTTGCCCATGTGTTGGCCATAGTGTCCGACAGGAAACACCACCTGCCACTCACCTCAGGGGACCTGTGTGTGACATTTTCGACCCAGACCAGGGGAGGTCAGGGCCTCAGCCTCGCACAGCGATGCCAGGACATGACACAATCCAGACACAATCCAGCGATGCCAGGACATGACACATCATTTGCCCCAACTCCTGGCTGGCTCGAGTCAGCACATTCTGCCACCACAGAAAGGCCAGCCCCTGCCTGCCTAACTTGTGGCTGCAAGAAGTGGCTCTCTGCTGCTTTTCTTCTGCTTCTGCCCACTCAAAACAAATAGCTACCCAGCATCAGAACCTGGGTCTACGTGAGAACATAGGGCTGGGGTCGCCTCCATCATCTCCACAGGGGCTGAGGGGCACCACTTATTTTTGGCAGTGCCAGCTGTTGTGACTGAGGCAGGGGAAGGGGAGCAGAGAATGTGGCATGAAATTCAGTCCCAAGGCGTGAAGAAGCAGAGGGTATTTATATCTAGTTTTTTTAGAACAAGGGTTTGATTTTGAGAGGTGACATTACAGCATTAACTCTTCAGTGGGAAAATGAAAGACAAATGGAAAATGCTTGGTTTTGAGGCACCCAACTGTCCAACTTCACAGAAGATGCAGCTTGCACAGTGGACAACATTGAGGTCCCTTTCAGTTCTTATTTGCTCTAATCCAAGTCCGTATTTTCAAATGCAAGTAGAACCTTTCCAACTAGTTTCTTTTTGGCCAGGACATTTTGCTAAGTGGAGTCACTTAGACAGAAAGACAAATACCACGTGTTCACACTTGTACATGGCGGCTCTAGCTGATCCGAAAGAAGCAGAGAGTGGATGAGTAGGGACCAGAGCCTGGGGAGAGGCTGGGGAGAGGATCGTTAGTGGGTACAGGGTGCACCCAGGCAGGAGCAATAACTTCTGCAGCTCTATGACAACACAGGATAGCTATGGCTCCCACAACTGGCTGAACACTTTGACACAGCTAATAAGAGTAGATCTGGATGTTCCTAGAGCAAAGAAATGGCAAAAGTCTGAGTCACTGGATATGGCAGTGACCCTGATCTATCTGACCGTTGCATAGCTGTGCATGTACTGAAATGCCACACCAGGCCCCACAAACAGGTACAGTTATAATGTGCCGACTTAAAAACAATATATTTGCTTTTGCAGTGCTGGGGATGGAAGCCAGCACCTCGCACATGCTAGGTAAGTGCTCTGCCAGCAAGCTACAGTAAAATTTTGTTTTGAGACAAGGTCTGGCTAAGTTGTCCAGGCTGCTGGCCTCAAACTTGTATCCTCAGCCTCTCAAGTAGCTGGGACTATGGATATGCAACATCATATCCAGCTAAAATTGTATTAATGCAAAAGTTTAAAAATTGAACAAGCCAGAAAAAAAAAGAGCGAATGCACGAAAGAATAAAAGACTTCCTTCCTTCCGGTCTAAAACCAAGCTTCTCCTTCCCCCTTTTTTATAATCAGCAATAATCGCTCACACTAACACAGAGTCTGCCATTGCTGGGCCATGTTCTAAGTGCTCCCAGTGTGCTGGCTCATGTGATCTTCCTCACAGCAGCTGAGGCTGATGCTGTTATTGGCTCCATCTCACAAACCAGGACCCTGGGGCACAGAGTGATCAAGGAACTCACTCGAGGTGCACACACATGGCTGGGGAACAGAAGAGCCGGGACCAGGGTGCTGAGCTGGGCCTGGCCTGGTGCTGCTCCCAGGCTCCTAGCATTTCTCAGGGCAGACACTGGGGGTCTCTGAGGTTTGGCTTCCCAGCTTCATCAGGTCAGTCTCTCAGGAGTCCCAGAGGGCACCTGTTGCCTGTGCATGCTTGCAGCTGGAGACCTGGGCCCATACTGATCCAGCCTGTGCCTCTGTGGTACCAGGGCAGCTGTGCGGCCTGCAAGCCCAGGTCTCTGTCCCTCCCTACCTGGCCTCACTTCCCAGTGCCAACCACCATGCTCTCCCGCCTCGTGTGTTGTCAGTCCTCAGTCCTTGGCTGCACGGCCCGCCCTCCCCAGCTCCCGTGCATCCCTCTGCGCACTCTTGGGCAGCACTGCCTGCCAAGGGGCAGGGAGCAGACCTCCTGCCAGAATCAATCGTTACTGATACACAAACATTTGTTCGCTTGTGCTTCACTTATTCCTCACTCATGGACCATTTAAATTTTTTACTGTACCTCCACAAGCCTAGCTTGTGACCAAAAACAAAATTGATGAGACATAGTTCCTGCCATCATAGACAGCAGTACAGTGGAATATTTAAAACAGGAAGTTGTAACGGAGCTGTGCCCCCACTGAGGAGGTCCAGTGGTGAGGGTAGTGACCTCTCAAAGCCTCAGGCCACTAGGGGATGCTGGCAGTGTCCTACAGCTGCTTTACTATCCTGTCTGCTGGGCAGGCTATTGCCAATGGGACTGCCTGCCCTCACGAAAGTCCTGCAGACTGCCCTACTCTGCGAGCTGGGAAACGTCGGCTTTCCATGGTCAGCTGCACCAGCTCTGGAGCACCAGGCTTCTGTTTGCTGCTGCTCTGTGGCCTCTACGACAGGACGGCACTCACACCCAGGCCCGAGTCCCTGAGCTGGGACACGCACATTCTTGTGGTTAATAGCAGAGGCACCTGCATTCAAACCCTGCTTGTTGCACTTAGTAGCTTTTTTTTTTTTTTTTAAGTACTGGGGATTGAATCAAGCTCTCTGCCAAGCTCTACAACCCCAGACCTTTTTGAGACAGTCTTGCTAAGAAAGGCTGTCCTTGAGCTTGTGATCCTCCTGCCTCAACCTCCCAAGTAGCTGGGGTTACAGGTATGTGCTGCCATACCTTGCCAAGAGAGGATCTTCCTAACAGCTGATCTCTGTCCCTGGGACCGTTTGTTCTCCCCAGTAATCACTGACAAGTCCCCAAAATCGGCAACATTTCCCCTGCCCACAGGAGAGACATCTGAGCTCCTGCATGATGACAGGTGGCAGGCGATCATAACACCCATCTGTCACAGTGACTTGCAGTCCTCTTCTCCTGTCTCAGGTCTTCGTTGCTGACTTCTGGGGAGGCTTCAGAGGTCACAGAGCCCAGGTCTTTTCTGAGTCTCCAGCGTGCAGAATGCTCCCGCCACACAAATACTTGTTCTATAACTGAATTGCTCTTTTCTTTTCTGCCTCCCCTTGGTTGTAGGTCACATGCTAAGCTGGGTCTCATCTCATCTCCAGCTTTCTGGGAAGCCGCTCCTTTCCCGCTGCCCCTGCTCCCAGCCAGCAGCCCCAGCCCAGCTGTGTCTCCACCCACTCTGCGCTGAGTGTCCAGTTGTGGGTCACATGCCAGATGGAGTCTTCCCAGGAGAGACAGGATGCTGCAGCCTGCTGGCTGTGGTGATTCCACACTGCTGCTCCCCTGCGGCTAATGATTATACCAGCCGACGAGACGGCCCTCACCACTCTAATTCCTGCTGTAACCGCCACCTGAGCTGCCCTGCACTGCTCACACCTGGTGCATCCACAGCACCAGGCCCTGTGACCTGGGTGGGTGCACTGCTAAGGGAAGAGGTGCTCGGAAGGGCAGCTGAGGTGTTGGGAAAACCTGCTAGTATTCCCTCACCCCAGGCCCTGTCCGGGTGGGTTTGCACCTGGAGCCCTGGTTGAATAGGTAAGGAGGAGCTGGCTTCTTCTACAATCAACTTTCTCTGTGTCTTAGGAATACTCTCCCTTGGGGACCATGAGCCAGCCTTCCTAGAACTTCTCAGTGCTCACTCTTGCCCAAGCCCTGAAGGCCTCTCCCTCCAGAGGCCAGCTCTCAGCAGGGAAGCTTTTGGTCCTTGTCCAGGGACTCCCAGGAAAGGTGCCCAGAGCCCTGCATCCCTTGCTCCAGCCTGGCCCAGCCTCTGCTAGGATGTACTGGCCTGGCTCTCACTGCCCTCTGCACATGCCAGACACCCTGGTGCCTCTGGGCTTTGTCAGATGACATCAATGCCCTACTCAAAGGCTGAGCCAGTCCTCCCAGCACACCCCCAGGCTCAGAGCTGCCTGGAGGCTACCATTGTGCTCCTACAGGCAGAGCACTCATCTAGCTGGAAACAGGGCCTACAGAATGGGGCCAGTGTTGGCACAATGAGTTTTCCACAAACGCAAGGACTTGCTGTGGAGGAGGAGGCAGCAAAGGCAGAGCAGGAGCCTAGACAGAGTGTGGGTGCCAGCCCTGCAACTGTCACACACCCTGAAGTGTTCCCTTCCCCTGGGCTGCTGGCTCCTGCTCCTTCCACATTTCCCTCTGTATCAGAGAGAGCAGAAAGTGGGAGCCAATTCCCAGGGAGACTGACGGACCTTCCAGTTCGACAGAAGCACACGCCAGGGTTGGACAGAAAAGATGCCCGTGGCACCCAGTTTGCAGCGGCTTCTGGGCAGGAGGAACCCAGTCCTTGGGCAGGAGGCACAGCACATAGCTGCTGGCGCCTGCGGCTTGGCCTACCCCAGATGCAACCATGAGACGAGAAATAAGGAACTGATTAGACAAGATGCCAAAATACCCATTTTTCCTCTTTTTCCATTTGCTCCTTTTTCGCCCTTTGGGCCCTGGGGTCCAGGCTGTCCATCGGTTCCATTGTGTCCTGGTGACCCACTGATTCCGGGTGGTCCTGAGTCAAGACACGGAAACAGGAACTTAAAATCTGCACTGACATTGATGTGAGTCCCCATGGGCAAGGGAATAGCAGGTTCTTCTCCTGCTATCTGAATGGTGACAGCCAGGGGGATAGGTTGGCAGGTTGCAGGGTGACGGGAACACAGAGAAGGAAAGGACGCAGCTGGCTGCCTCTGCTCCCCTCCCTCCCCCATTGCGCCCCCATCAGAGGGGCCCTGGGGCCCAGCCTGCCCCATCTTCCCCGCGGTGAAGGCAGGCCACAGCACCTACCTGGTGGGCCAGGTGGTCCTAGAACAGAAAAGAGATTTTGATGGTAAACTGCAGGTGGAAGGGAAGAAAGCACCACACCCACCCCTCCTTAAAGGGTCCTGGAAAGCCATCCCGCATCTTGTATTTAGAGCTCATTATACTTTCCCTTCAGAGAAATTCAGCGGATTCATTTGCTAATCAAACCATTTTTGCTTAAGTATCAATAGATCCAGAAATGTTTCCCTCTTTTTTTGGTTTCTGTTTCTCCAGACCATGTATGACAATTTCCCAAATCAGCATCTACTAAGCACTTACCACATGCACCAAACTCTAATGTTCTAGAGTCTCAGCCTCTGTTTGAAGGCCTCACATCTACATGGGGAGGGGACTCTTCAGAACCTCACTGCAATACAGGGAGCCGTGAAGTAACCCCAGAGGGACCCCAGCGGGGCTCAGATGCACAGCTGTCCGAGAAGGCTTCCAGGGAGGGGGCCTTGAACTATGGCTCTGAAGGAACAATAGGGCCAAGCCGCTGGCACGAGGGCTGACGTACACGGCAGGGACCAGTGGGCACAAAGGTACGCAAGCGAGAACTGGCAGGGCTCAGGGCAGGAGAAAGAGGACTGGCCACCCTGGAGAGGGCAGAGATGAGCATGGATCCGGCTGTGGGTGGGGAGGGCACTGAATCCAAGCCAAGAGGCGTGGACCACATGGGAGAGGCGGCCGGGAGCTCAGGGAGTGTGAAGGCAGGGTGACGCTGGGAAATCAGAGTGGCCAGAAATTGAATAGAATTGGGCTACTGAGATGAAAGAGGCACAGAGAGACAGAGAAAATATCCAGATCTTTGTAGTCAAAACCAAAGATGAGACTGAGTCACTGGTGACGTAGAGTTGCAGGAAAGCTAGGAGTTCCAGATTTCAGTGGAAGGAGCAAGACTACAGGTCTGATGAGGTAGGAGCCCTCTCAGATACTTGGAAGCCCGAGACACAGATGCTAGAGGCCAGGGACATGGGGACACTCAGAGAAATAGGTGCTGGGGGGTATGTGCTTAGTACCTGCAGTCTCGCTTTGTTTCAAATGGTTTGTGAAAACTGCCTTGCCTTTTCTAGTCAGTACTGCCTGTGACTCCAGGCATTGCCACCAGATGGCGCACACACACACCAGAAAGAGGGAAGGTGGACACACCACCGAGGTCAGGAGGACAATTTGACAATAGTGATGCTTACTGGATAAAGCAACACTGAGTGTGTGCAGCTGGTTTCGGAGATTCCAGGAAAGCCTCGTTGTATTGCCATGTTCATGGGTGGGACATGGTGACACTGCCACTGGAGCTGTGCCCTGGGGCCTTACTGGCCCTGACCAGTGCCTCCAGATGGTAACCCTGGTCACAGTTCCTATGGTGTGGGCCCCTCTCCTGCAGTGATTGTTAAAATGCAGCACCTGGGTCCCCTCTGGAGGGCTTCACTCAGGAAGAATTTAAAGCGAGGCCCAGGAACCTGCATTTTTACCAAGGGCTGCAGTCACATTCAGTCATGCTCAAAGGGCAGGTATATGGGTCTCACCCTGGAGGGTGAGATGCTTGCAGCCCTGGGCTGTAAGAGCACTGAGTGCTGTCCACAGCTCCCCTGTCTTCCCGGGGGTGAGCTTGGTGCCTAGGGTTGAGATGACAGAGCCTGCACCTGGTCACAGAGGAAGTGGGATTTGTTGGGAGGGCTGTGCAGACATCTCTAGCTTTGTAGAATGATGCATAAGCCTTTGCCGGGTACCGGCGCTGAGGCCTCACAGGTGGAGGTTGCCAAAGCAGGGCCTCACCTATTTCTGCAAACACACCCCGCTGTCCTTGCCATAGCTTGTGACATCCCATCCCACGGTTTCTTCTCAGGTAAGAGCTAGTGGTAAGTGCCTACACTAGCACACGGCAGAATCTTAACCGAGACAAGAAATACAGGCACCACAGACCTGGGCAAGGAGTGGGGAGGTGTAAGGAAGGGTCAGACTCTGTCCCCGAGAGTGGGTCCCAGCCTGGGGCAGCCCTGTGGGGCTGTGATCAGGTACCTATGATGTAACCTGAGATGGGATCACCTGTGGGGAGGAGAATCACCCTAGGATTTCCAATTTCCCGGCACTGCCTCCCCTTCAACCCTGGAATGGGGTTGAAATGGGTGTCACTGGAGCCAAGGCACCTGCTCAGCACAGCAAGGACCACACAGGCAGCAGCTCTATGGCTCCCCATGTCTTGCTGACAGCAGCAACACAGAAGCCCAAGAAAACTGAGCTGAAACAACAGAAATGCCTGCAAAGATGAGGCCAGTTCTGCTGCTCTACAAAGAGCTCCTGAAAACGCAGGGCCCCAAACTAAGCCACCTGCCCAGGAGCTTCTCTCCCTCTCCTCCTCTTGTAATTATCCCTGCGTTCGGGCTTCCTGCTGGCCACGGCTTCAGGGCCAGTCAGGAGTTGGGCCAGAGGCAGTGTGGACCCTTTTCCAGGAGAGCCAGCTGCTTGGCTCTCCTAAGGGATGGCCTCGGGGCTGAAGCCACAAATACTGTAGCAACAGACTGAGTTACTCAGGATGTCCAGCTAGGCGAGAACACAAGCAGCTCTGCAGTGGTCAGAGCACAGCCTGTCCCTTCCGGTCACCATGGCTGCGCAGCACCTCGGAAGCTTCCTGGCCCAGCTGTGGGCAAAGTCCTCAGGCACTGACGAGAAAAGAATCTCTTCCCATGTGTCCCCATTAAGCTGCAGCTTCAGCTCAGTCTCATGTTGTGGGTGCATTACCACTTTGGGCTATGGCTATGGGATCCTTTTAAAATGCAGTAGGTAAGCTGGGCATGGTGGCACACACCCGTAATCCCAGCACTTGGGAGGCTAGGCAGGAGGATTGTTGAAAGTTTGAGACCAGCCTGGGCTACAAAGTGAGCTCAAAGCCAGCCTGAACTACATAGCGAGACCCTGTCTCAAAATATAAATACATAAATAAATAAATAAATAAATAAATACATACATACATAAATAAATACATAAAATAAAGTGCAATAGGAATGGCCGATAGGTTTTAAGTGCCAATCCAATCCATGGAAACAGTGGCTTTCTGATACGCCAGGAAAGAATAACCTAAGGCCATGTGGGACACCATGGGGATATGACATGGATACTCACCTGGACAGAGGGAGTAAGGACAGGTGTCCCCGCCACTGCAAGGAGAATGGGCACTGTGGATTTGAGGTGTTTCCACCCCAACAAGAAATTCAGCAATGTGATGGATCTGATATTTTCCAAGTCCAAGTAGAGAGAATCAAGAATCCACCTTTTGCAAGCCAAGATATGGTTCTGGGATTCTAAGGAAATGTGGGCCCAGGAGTAAAAGACAAATCTGGAAAAGCATATGCCACATTTCTTGACAGACTGCCCCCAGCCATTGTAGCTAGAGAATCGCTGAGAAGCCCCAGGCTGCACAAGGCCACATGACAGGGTTCCAATGTACAGCTGGCCTAGGCCCACGGTCACATGCACTTGTTGTGTGTGGTGTGGGATCAGACCCAGGTCCTGCGCATGCCGAGCAGGTGCTCCTCCACTGAGCCACGTCCTCACCCACGCTGTCTGCTCTGCAGATCAGTCTAGTGTGAGGCCAGGTCTCCCTCTGGACCCCTTCTGCTGGCATCCCTGGGTCTGTGGATCAACCAACACTCTGCTGCTCCCAAAGTCTCCCCCAGTCCCATCCTGGGTGCTCTCTCCCAGGCAGGGTGTTCTACCCCAAGCAGCTTTTTGCTTTACAACTTGCATTTTTCATGCCTGAGTTCTTTATTGAAGATCTTTCTGTGTAAAAGGAGACCTGATTTTACGCTGGCTTGGATGGAGAAAATTCTGGCTTTCGAGAAGCATTTGGAGTGCTCAAGAGTCCAGCATGGACGCCATCCCTGTCACCTGCCGCGCTGCCTAAGTGGTCTCTACAGCTGCGCTTCGCACATTCACCATGCAGTCTGGCTCTCAGGCCCTTGCTATGAAAACTGGCAAGAAGAAGCTTCTCTGGGCCTCTCAGCCAGCTTTTGTGCCAGTCTCTCCATCCACTGAGCATTTCTCTAGCACTCATCACCATCTCAAGATGAGCTCAGAGGAGGGACTTCACAGCTGAAGGAAGGTGCTTCAGTCACAAGAGTTTCTGAACAAAGGATCTGGCTGTCCCCAAGAGGTTTGATTCTTTGTGAGGGCTACAGGGTGCCCTGAGTAATTCAATTAGTATTTCCCAAGGGGCTGCAGTGTTGTAGCTCTTCTCTCTGAGGCTCCATGAGTGCAGGAGAGTGGGGCTTGCATGGAGGGCTCCAAGGGAAGCTAACCTTCTCTATGCCTCAGGCTCACAGCTCAGGTTCACTCCTGCAGCAAACCTGCCAGTGTTTCGTGTGCTCATCAGGCTGGACAGATAGCAACAGGAAGCAGAGTGGACACCGCAGATGACCAGGTGCAGGTGGAGCAAGGCTTCTCATACTGTGAGGTGTTGACACGGCCTTCCTGGAGCCTGGGCCACTCACCTGGGAGCCCAGCTTCAGCTGGCTTCAAAGACTTGTAGTCATCTTCTTAAGCTCCGGGGGCTGTGCCCTCTTCCCCATTTCCTCAGAATGCTGCTGCTCAGTGGACAGCAGAGGCTGTGGGCTGAAGTCGGCTGCACAGCGCATCATCAGCCCTTGGTCTTTGCAGAGTCTCCCTTGGCCTGGGGCAGTGCTGGTGACTCTGCTCTGGGGCCTGGGTTCCCCTGTGCTCACCTCTGAAGGTTGGGCCACAGGGCATCTGCTCAGGTGACCCAGAGATGGAAAATCCTCTCCCAGCTGTGCCTTCTTCCAGCTGTTCTCTGTGCTAAGGCTCCCTGCACCTCTAGCCAGAAACTTTCCTCCTTTCCACACATCAATGGCTCATGGAGAGAAGACCAAGGCCCACCTGGCCCAGGGTACCTACTGCTCGGAAGAGTGTTCAGAAAAGAATGTCTCAGCTACTTAGCAGTTTCCTTGCAGAACTTCTTGTCCATGCTATGCACATGACCCAGGGCGATACTAACATTTGATGACAGAGAACTCCACCACTTAGCAAGATCTCTGCTCTTCTAACACTAACAGGCAGGAGGAAACCGTCTCTGGCCCTGGCTCATGGTGTTGCCATTTCTTATTACCCAAGTCCTACTTATTTTCCATGGCTCTATTTCTATGGCAATACCAGAAAATATTATTATTTGCATAATTATATTATAACCAGTTCTTGGCCCATTAAAAACATCTGGTAGAAGTCAACCAACATGGCTGTTTGTAAGGGCAAGTGTTCTTAGGGGCCTGTTCTGCCTGGCTAATGGGTGGTGCCAATGCCGGCACCGGCTGTGTGAGTGGCTCTGGGTGGTGGCCCCCCACCTACCTGTGAGGCAGATGCCTTTGGTGCTGTTGCACAGGTCCAGCATCACGCGAATCTGCGGAGAGAGGGAGGTCAGAAGCACCCCTGGACTCTCCCTGATTCAGACGAGCAGGGAGTAACCCGAAAGAGCCACCGTGTGCCTCCCAGAGAATGTGAAACATCTGAAGGAGACAGCTAAAGCCGAAAAGAACCCCTTAAAACACAAGGATGTTTGATAGATGGGCTCATCTATCACCATTGTCAACAGAACCTCCTAGATTTCAACTTCAAAATGATAGAGGATGAGGAGAGACCAACCAAATCCAGTGGTTGGGGTGCTGGGCACAGTGGCTGGGGGCATGCACTTACTGGATGAGGGGTGTGACTTCCTGACATTCTGTTTTCCTCTTCTGAAAATGCGAATACTACACCACCTGCCACAAGGGCTGAGCTAGCTAGGTCCCTGGCATTTGGGAAGTGACCCAAGATGACAGTGATCCTTCTGCCCACACGCACTATCTACTCAGCAGTGGGTAGCTAGCTCCCTGCCACAGGAATGCAGGGCAGGGTAGTAGGGGAGCTGCTCAAGACTGCTAGGTCCTTTATTTGATTCAAAACTGTTACACTGTCCACCAATTACTTTTTAAATGAAGTTGTTTTTTAGAAGAACGTGTTCTGACGGAGAGGAAAGTGATTTTGTGTTTCATTTTGGTTCATCCCATAGCCTTGCAGCTGATTCCCACTGCCTGATGGTTCTCCGGAGCCAAATGTGACCCTGTTTTCTTCCCACCTGGTCTCTAATTTCTAAGGGCTGAAGAAGTGCTTAAAATAAATAATGAAATGCAAAGCACAGAGCAGCACATTTCTTTTCTATCAAACAGCACTGCACACACCAGTGTTTCTATATGTTTCTCTCTCACTGATTTTGAAATGCTCACTTTGTCTGGGCTTTCTGGAATACTTTTGGAGACAGAATAAAAATCCTCAAGTGAGGGGGAATGGAAGGCAAGGTTGGAAGATTGCAAGAGTAAGTGTGCTATGTCCTTTATTTTATTCAAAAATTTCAAATTGTTTTTTAGAACACATTCTGAGTTGAAGGGAAAAGTGATTCTGTATTTATCTAAATTTATTCCACTGTCCAAGTGGACCTGAGGCAAGGCTGTTCTGTTTTTGCTCCTTGTCTGGTAAGTCAACAGATATTTGTTGACTGCTTTAGGAACTTACTGTGAACTACATCATATGTACTATATGTGTATAAAGTGTGTGTGAGCCATTTAAGGTGGCTAATACAGGAGACAGATACAGTGGAACTCTCCATATCTGAGGTTCTGCAGCCACAGATGGATAGAGAGAAAGTGTGTCTGTCCCAGACACGTGCACTTTTTCTTTCCATTGTCCTCTGAAGCACACAGGGTGATAACTGCATGCAGCACTGACTCTGTGCGAGGCATCGCGGGTCCTCTAGGGCTGACTTACGGTGGACAGGAGGGTGAGCACGGGTTACATGAACTACTACACGTCTGTACACGAGGGACCTGAGTATCTGAGGAGGGCAGAAGCAATCCTCCCTGCACGCTGAGGACGGCAGCGTGTCCCATCCTGGCTTATGAGCTCGAGACTCACCAGCACCTTGGCCGCATCCTGCTGCCCACCCCAGCAGCACTGATCTCCCAGCTAGGGGAGCTGAGGCTTAGAGAGAGGATGTAGCCTGCTCTAGGCAGAGCCAGGCTCACTCCAGGTGCCTGATTTCAGGGCCACTGTCCTCTCTGTTTTGGCTCGGATGATTGTCTTACAGCAACCTGACAAAAATTTCGATTCACTGTTTTTAGTCATTTTCATAAATGAGCGTAATCAGGTGCAATATAAACAAAATTTATTGTCTTCAAGAATGTCTAATTGCCCATTGAGAGGACTAGAAAAGATTTCACAATACTTCATTTGTTGCCTGGGGGATCACGGCAGGAGGGTTAATTTGAAATAAGCAGCATCAATAGGGAAAATCAGCCTTTCTGTCTGACACATCACTAGTACAAGATGAGAATAGCTAACAACTATGAAGAAGTTTGCATTTCCCAACCTTCGGGCTTCATTCATACACTGTCATTTTAGGTATTTATCACTAAATTATTTTTAATCTTCATTTAGGAATATTTTGAAATTTAGGCTGTAGAAGATACATTAACAAAACATATGGTATAAGAACTCATGGCTATAAAAAAGTACAGGAAGTTTTTTCCCTGTTTGGAGAAGCCAAGGATGACCATCCTGGGGATGTGGGCAGGCTCTGTCCAGGACAGGGCCCTGCCCCTTTGGAGGGTCATGCCCACCACTTTCCTGCACCATTCTGCTTCAGTCGCAGGGCCGTGCGGTGTCCCCAGGCTTTCCCTGATGGCCACAAGGAGCCTCAAAAGACAGGCTCTCCCTGTTCCAGCAGGAGGAGCCAGCTGTCACCCCTGACTTTTGGCCTTGGCGCCTTGTTCTAAGATCATGTCTGATGGCAGCTTGCTTATGCATGGGTATCTTTAATATCTGCCCATGCCCCACAAGGAGAACTGCCTTGGATGGTGACAGGGCCACTGACCCTGGTCTCTGAGACAAGAATCTGGTGGTGCTGGGCAGAACACGGGACAGGAAAGTATCCAAGGCTGTGGTGAGAAGTCTCTCTCAACTCAACTGCTTCCACATGAGGACGTGTTTTGTGGGAACAACTGTCATCCTGAGAATAAAGTAGAGAATGTACTCCAAAAGCATAGGTCTACTGACTCTGGGCCACAGGGTCACTGAGAATGTGGTCATTTCCCCAGAAAAAACACATCCCCCACCCCATTTCATCTCAAGGCTGGGGCAGCAGTGGACAGGGACACATTGTGCTGCAGGGGAGCTGACAACACCCAAGAAACAAGGTTTCCCTGGTCTTCTCTTGGCCTCCCAGCCACTCCTCTTTCTCCCTGCCAAAACGTCCCAGAAACTAGACTTTCTGTCCTCTCAGACTGGTCATGGAACTCCTTTTCCTCAAAGCAGATCATAAAGTCCGAAAATATTGCTTTAGTTTTCCCTGCCTTTCTGTCTTGGAGCTGGCCGTAATCAAACCATCTGACCTATCTCGTCTGAGAATGGCCTGTAAGACCCTCACTTCACAGGGGCCCTGCCCTATTCCTGGGCTGCACAGCGAGGGCATCCGGGGCTTGCTGGGCGCCCCTTGGGTGTCAGCACCAGAGCACAGCCTTTGTGTCCACTTATACTCCCACTTGCCTAGCATGCAGCGTCAAACCAACACATCAGTGGGCAGGAACCCTGGGCCTGTAAAACAGTCACAGAGCAAATGTGCATGCTTTTCTCCTGATGGCCTGTATTTTGCCCCGACTCTTTATGATGGACAGGAAGGAACCGTCCCTACCCAAAGGGGGACCTGCACGTGCCTAACCAGACCTCCATTTTGTCTCTGAAAAGAGAACCAGTGTCACTGGATCAGTAGAATTCATGGAGACCCTGGCCAAGGAAGGGCCCCAGGAGAAAAATAATAGACTTCTTGCTAACCTGGCCTCAGATGACTTGAGCTGGCTGTCATTCAACCTGCCTAGAGCTGGGACACAGTTGGGCTGTATGAATTAGGAACCTCACTTCTAGGAAGAGCATGCAAAGACACTTGGACAAGGAGGCTTTGTGACATACTGGCAAAAACAAGCACAGGACCTTGACGTCCATCCATGAGGAGCTTGAAAAGAAAGTTACAAAAGATGAGGTAGATGGGCATGTACTGTGCTACAAAGTGGTAAAAGATGAGGTAGATGGGCACGTACTGTGCTACAAAGTGATAAAAGCTTAGGGCAGTTCAAGCCAGATAACAAAACATAACTTTTTGGTTGAAAATGAAAAACTAGAAGTGTTTGAATAAGTACAGAGAACAAGGGGGAGGGTCAAGGACCAAACCACAGACAGATGGCTTTCTCCCTACTGACCAAGGCTATGTTTGACTTTCGTCTTAGCAGCACTTCTGTATCTGAAATTGTCTTCTTCACCTATATATTTATTCATATATTGAAAAGGGATATTTTTCAGTATTTCATTTAGTTTTAAGAGACATGTTGGAATGATGGGTGATATATATATATATATATATATATATATATATATATATATTTTACTTTGCTGTTTCGAGAGAGAGAGAGAGAATGAGAGAGAAGCATGGGAGTGAGATGAGTTTAACAACTGCACTCTCATCACAACCCTCTAGCACTTGAAATGATTTGGACAAATCTCTGTTGTTTCTATACAAATCAAGAGAATGAACTAGAACAGTTGTTTAGTCCAGTGATTGTCAAGTTGTTCCTAAGCAATAGACTGCTCTTTTTCCCAAATAAATTGCCAAACCCCAAAGTGTAAAGCAAACAGAAATGGAGCCACACTGGGTAAAGAGGGTCAGGGCTGGTCCTAGTTAACCGCGTATAAGAGAGAGGGGTGGGCTACCCAGAAGATTTTCAAACTGCTCCCACTCAGGCTGTGGAGTGTGTGGAGTGCATTCCAAGGCCTGGGTGAGGGGAGGAAGAACACTGGAGAGTAGGTGGAGGGCTGGTCAGGGTCACTTGCCGCTGGGCGGAGCAATTTGCTAATCTTTCTCCAGCTGCTTAGCCTTTGCTACAGCAGTGCATGGATTTTACTTGAAATGCAGACTTGTCTTTAGCTTACTTTGCACATGAATAGAACACTAGAGTCTTACAAATAAAGTCATAATTGAAAATGTGTCAATTTCTGTGCAAAACCAGGAAATTCAATGGAGCTTTTCTGCCTCCTTAGGATAGACAGGGCTAGGTGTGCTGAGCTGACTTGCCCACATGTTTGGTTGACGACTGCCCTTCGGAGCTCTCTTCCTGGCACCTCTTTCCCTCAAGATTAATTCAGGAAGAAGTAAAGAAGCAAACCTGCCATTCTCACTAGCTGATCTGGCTGCATGTTGCTGAAAACATGGGTCAGGCCAGAATTTCCCCTAACTCCCCAAGTGCAGCTTCCAGTGCTAACTGGAACAGTATTTAAATGTGAAATTCCCTTCCAGATCTGGCCTATTTGATACTTAAATCCCAGCCATGTTAGACAATCAAAAATACTCTTCATGATGCACCTTAATTACGTACATTGATGTTCTTACATGCATGCAAATAATCCTGTTAGACAAACTCCTGGACCCTATAGCCCGGCAGTGCTTAAGCTTCCTTGCACTGCCAACATGGCTACTCCAGCACCCAGCAGCTTGTCTCTGAAGGGTGGACCAGAGATGTTGGAGAAATCTCTCCAGGGAGTCTGAAACTGAAGTCACCCACCTTGGACTCACCACTGGGAAAAGCAGGGAATTTGCAGGGAATTTAGCTCAGTGGTTTAAGCGCCTGCCAAGCAAGCTCAAGATCATAAGTTTGATCTCGGGTACCAAAAGAAAAAAAAAAAAAGTCAGGGAATTTGCACTTAGATCAAGATGTGACCAAGATAATCACAGACCCCAAGGGTAATGTGGAATTGTCTTTGTTTAGAAAAAAACAAGTGAGCAAATCACAGTTTAGATATCCAAGGCTACCTCTGGCAACCACCTAACCAAAACTTAGTCTTTTTGATTTCTTTTCCCTGAACATCAAAACAAAACAAAACCAAAAATAAAATAAAATAAAATACAAAGTACATTTTTGTCCTTGTCAGCAAGATTCAATGAACACAAGTCAGTTGATTTTGTTAGTGTTTGCCTTAAAAAATGATGTGATAAGCCTGTTATGGTTTGTATCTAGATGTCCCCCAAAGCCTCATGAGGTCATAGTGCTTTTTCAGAGGTGACTGAATCTGGTGTGTGTGATGCTGCAATTAGCAGTGTGTGAGCCAGGCATGGTGGCTCATGCCTGCAATCCCAGCATTCTGGAGGCTGAGGCAGGAGGATCATTGTGAATTCAAGACCAGCCTGGGCTACAAAGTGAGCGTAAGGCCTGCCTGAACTGCAAAGAGAGACCCTGTCTCAAAAAAAAAAAAAAAAAAAAAAAGAGTGTGTGATTGCTAAATTAGTCCACTGATTGGTCTGGCACAGTTCTGGCTAGGGTTAAGGGTGTGAGTGATCTATTTGCCTAGGGCAGTAGCCTGCATACAGTATATGAGATAGAAAGAGTCTTAGCTCCTCCCCTTACTGCTTTTGCTATCTTGTAGGCACCATGTACTGCTCTCCTCTGTGGTGCCCCTGTGCCATGTGCCACCCTGCCTTGAAGCCAGCCGATTATGGACTGAAACATCTACAAACTGTGAGCCAAATAAAACTTTCCCCTTTAATTTTGGTGTAGGGTATTTTGTCTCAGCAATGAAAACAATAACCAAGACACAGCCAGTCAGGAAAAAGGTCAAGATATTTCTTCCCGATGCTATATAAACTGTGGTAATTGCTGTGAAACCGAGATTTCATGTCATTTTTGGGCTGAGGTCCCTCAGCTTGTATGTGAACTGTTTTTAAGTGGAAAATACACTCTTGAAGTTCCAGCTTGACCTGCTTTGATCCCTGGCACCTTGCATGGAGGTGTTCTGAGGCTCCACAGTGATTCTGGGGCCTGACCTCCCCAGTCCTCGTCCGTGCTACCCTATGGGGTTAGTGGTGCCCTCCATGTTCCGGCTTCTAACGCAGGCTTCTCCTGCTAGGGACTGGTCCATCCTGGCTGTCCCCTTCACTCCTCTGGACTTTCACAGTGCTACAATGACACTGAGCATGTGCTCGGCACTCAGTAAATATTTCAGAATTGGTAACTTGTCCCACTAGTCGGGGCCTGTGCTCCTCAGTCGGTAGTACTGTTTTTGTCTGTCTGGTAATAACAATGTTTACAATGTTGGAACTCAGAAAACCACACCCAAAATCTGGAGCTGTAGTATGCTTCACATTTCTGGATTAAAAGCATTGGAAAGACCTTAGAAGTTGCCTTGGGACCAGGGTTCTCTAGCCTCTCAAATGCCACTCTTCTCAAGCTCAGGAAGGGCTCTCTGTGGGATTTGCTTGTTTCCTTCCTAAAGAAGTGTGGTTGTCTTAAACTCTCTCCGTAGGAATCTCATTAAATCACAAGGAAAGATTAACCACTAGGGAGCAATTAAAAATCATCACCACCACAGAGATAGGCTTTTAAAAACTGTTTTCTGGGCCTCTCAAAAGCTTTATCTGCAACATAAGACAACTTCTGTTTACTCCTGAAACCTGCTGCCACCTCTCCTCCAGAGCTTTGAGATCCTATTTCTTTCCATGGTACAAAATGTTACGTAAGCTTCAACCACCTGGCCCTTTCTTTGAATTTCATTTATAATTTGTATGATTCTTATGCACGTAATAAAATCTGTACACCTTTTTCTTTCTACTAATCTGTCTCTTTTCAATTTAATTCAGGACTAAACTTGAAACTTTAGGAGGAAGTTTGAACTCTGTGATAGAAACTGAAGATCTGCTATGTAGCTGCTGTTTCTCACTGTGCCTATTTGTCCAAGACACTTTCACCTTTTCAGACACTCCAACAGTCCCTAGAAAACAGGGCCCTGAAGACACTAGAGTTATGTAGAGTCCCCGAGACACATAAAGCCAGAAAACATGGGTGTTCCCTGGCCCCAGAGTAAGTAATACACAAACTTTTCATGCTATATTGAGTCAGTGTCTGTATGAAGTTCACAGCCAGGGCTGGTCAGGCTGGGTCAGACAGGCAGAGATGGACTGATGATGTGCAAAGAAGGCTAACACTGGGCTGGGGATTTAGCTCAGAGGCATAAGCGTCTGCCTTGCCAGCACATGGTCGTGAGTTCGATCCCCGGTACCGATAAAAAAAAAAAAGAAAAAAAGAAGGTGGCTAACACTGCCACTGGACAGCATGGGACTCACCAGCATTTCTGGTTCATAAATGGGTCTGAACAGGGCAGGAAGCCGCACCCCAAGAATTACAGTTTACCTCTCAGTGACCTGCTTTGCCAACTACGATCCAGAGACTTCCTGCAGCCTCTGGCAGCCCAGCTCACTCTGCCTTAGTCACTGCCTGGATTCTTTAGTAAAATGTTGAACAAATGACTAACAAGCATTCGACTGAAGGCCACCCAGAAGCACTGGCTAGCTCTCTTGCATGCAAGAAGCCTGGGCGTGGCTGAGGGCTCTGCAGCCATCTCAACTGGAAGGCTGCTCCAGCAAACATCTGCATGTCAATGTCCCTGAAAAACTCCTTCAGCCAGGATCCAGGCCTTCCGAAACACCCACATGCCATTAACAGTGAGGATATACCGGAGGATGGAGAGATCGGTCCTCTGACAGGTACCTTTGAGGCCTTCCGTCAGGGTCTGACCTCAGGTGGAAGGCTGGGAAAGCCTGGCTGGTGCAACAGATGGTCTGGTAGTTTCTTCTTATTAACTGCGTCAGGACACTGAGGCAGGAGGTCACAACCTTGAGCCTAGCCTGGGCAACTTAGTGACACAGGGAGACCCTATCTCAAAATAAAAAAGGGCTAGGGATGTAGCTCAATGCAAAGGGCCTGGGGTTCAATCCCTAGTATCAGAAAGACAAACAACACCAAATCAAACCAAAACAAAAAAAACCCCTAAAACCCAAAAAACCAAAACCAAAACAACAACAAAAACCCCACAAAAAACAAAACTTGGTATGTCTGTACTGGTGTTCTAAAAACACTGAAGTGCACATAAATCATCTGATTCTGCTTCATGAAATATCACCTATTCATATTATTTCAACAAAGACATTTCACCAATGCAGTTTATGAACTGGACTCGGAACGTAACTCTGAGTAGGAGTTAAAGAAATCTTCAGGCACAAATCAGTAAGTGCCACAACCCACCAAACAAAAGCCCTCAGAGGTGGCCATAAGTCCTTTCTAAATCTCCCTTTCTCCTGCCTGAAGCCCAGGAGGCTCCAGCAACCCAGCTTCCCAGCCAGGTCCTGTCCCCGCTGTAGCACCTGGTACTTGGTAACGTCAAGGCTTCTTACTCTTTCCGATGCCTGGGTAGCAGGGAGAGCTGCCAGCAGCAGAGACTCCTGGTTGTACTTACTCATGGTTCAGCTCCAAAACTAGCAATCCTGTGCCATTCTCCAAGAGGCTGCTGGGTAACAGCGGGAACTCTGGCATGAGGCCAGCGTCCGGAGTGTCCGGGATGCCTAACTGCCTCTCCTCAGGGTGCTTCACTGGACTGCAGCACCTGAGAAGGCAAACTCACCAAGTCTGGAGTCCAGTAAGAAGCTACTGTCTCCCAAAAGAAATGGAAAAGCACAACCAGTGACGGGGTTGGGTGGGAAATAAGTCCACGGAAATCCACTTGGAAGTGACACACAACAATGGTATTAGTAGAGAAAAACAATGAAATAATTACTCAACTGTATTATATATGTTCAGAAAGCCAGAGGAAAGGTTGAACTTGTTAAATAGAAATGAAAAGGGTAAGAAACACTCAATTCCCACTTCTTAGAAATGAAAACTACAGTGTCTGAGTTCTAGCACACTGAATGGCACTCAGAACAGAAGAAAACTAAGAGAACTTCAAAATATAGCAACAGGAACTATCCAAAGTGAAACCCAGAGAAAAGACTTTGTAAATGAGTAGGGCCTGGTGGTGTGGCTCAGTGAGAGTATTTATTCAGCATACACAAGGCCCTGGGTTCAATCTCCAGGACTGAAAAAACAAACCAACAAACAAGCAAACAAATGAACAAAAGCAGAGCATCACTGAGCTGTGGACAACTTTTTTTTTTTTGGTACCAGGGATTGAACTCACATCTGTGCGCTTATAAGGCAGGTACTTATGCCACTAAGCTAAATCCCCAGCCCCATGCTATGGACAACTTTAAAGAGCCCACCATGTGTGCAGAGTCCTGGGATGGCAATGAGAGCATAACAAATACCTGCAGTAATAATAGCAGAAAAATCTCCAAAATTTACTGGAAATCCATGGTCCAATAAGCTGAACAATTCTAAAACACAGACACAAGAAGAAAGCAACACCAAGGAATATCAAAACAAAATTACTTAGAATTTGTGATAAAGAGAATATCTAAAAGGTAGCCAGAGGAGAAATGATACATATCATGAAAAACTAAGGAAAACATCAGAACTAATGCAAGAAGACAGAAAGAAAAATACTTTATTTTCTTTGTGCAGTGCCCAGGGCATTCACATCTGCCAGGCAGGCACTCTACCACTGACCACATCCTCAGCCTAGAAAAACACAAATCTAGCATTCCATAATCAAAATAATTTTTAAACATGATGACAAAGAATTCTTCAGAAAGACAAATATGACATAGGTCAGAAACTCTTACCTCCATAAGAAAAAGCAATAAAAGAGGAAATAATAAAGACAGAAACTTTTATTTTTCTGTAAAGACTCTTCAGATGTTTCTGCATCCATATGCATTCTCTGACGCTAACTTGGACCCTTGATATCCAGGTGTGCACCCCACTCCCATCCCCCAAGGTCATCCCCTCCCACACAGCTTCCTTACATCTCCTCCTTAAAGCCTTTTCTGGTTGCCTACAGCCTTATCTAGAAGGTTCTTAGAGTCCTATTATTCATGGCTCCATCTCCCTGGAGAAGTTTGGGAACTTCTCCCCAACCCACCAGCCCATCAGTTCCTTGAGTACCACTTTCTTGCTCTTATCACTCAGGGGGTGTCCTCCCACTGCCTATGGTGGGCACTGAGCATGATATTTTGGCAAACTTTATTTGATTGCTAGAAGATTTTTTTAAAAGATATTTTTGGCTCATTTGGAAGTACCTGCTTATTAATCAGCAAACTCTTTCATGAGTCAGGCCCTATGTAATCCTAGCACTTGGGAGACTGAGGCAGGAGCATTGTGAATTTAAGACTAGGCTAGGCTACAAAGTGAGCTCAAGGCCAGCTTGAACTGCATAGCAAGGCCTTGTCTCAAAAAAAAAAAAAATCAGGCTGTATGCTTTTGCAGTCAGACAACAATCTCGGCACAAAAGGCTCACAATACAATCAGTTGATTTAATTAGGTTGTTTATGAAAGAGCTGTTTCCATTTTTCAAGCAGCCTAGATCTAATAAGGAATAGGTGGACTCCTGATTAGTGCTCCCTGTAGTGTCAAGCTCAGCTTCTCCGCTACTTCCCTGTGTGTGTCGCTGGGACCCTCCAAGGCCTATGCATGGAGCTGACCCCTGACATTCCCACTCGGACACCAAAAAGAAGTAGGGGTGCTAACAGTGGGCAAATCTGAACTCCTGACCTTATCCTTACACTGGTTCCATCCTGCAGTGGTGCTGTGTGTTAGTGGCAATTCTTTCAGAGCTCAGCCTCAACACGGGAGTCACTTAGTGCCTCCTTTTTTCTCATTCTGACATTTAACTGCCCGAAAGGGCCACCTGTTCTAGCATCCAAGCAGTGGGCATTCCAGGCACTGTCCACCTGGGGTCTAAGCCAGCACCCCCTCTCCCTGCAGGACCATAGTCACTGTCTGCATGGCCTCTCCACTCCCACTCCCAACCTGCCATGCAGTCTGTTCTCCTCACAGAGAAGGCATGGGGACTCTGTCGCTTCCTTCTACAGAGACTCTCATAGAAACCAGTGTCCTCACATGACAGCCTGCAAGGCCCTTGTTCATGAGCTGGCCTCCATGTTCCTCTCCTCTCACTTCTCTTCCTGGCCTCCTTCCATGCACTCCTTCCCAGCCTTGCTCTCCCCAGGCTCTAGACCCTCCTGCATCAGGGCCTTTGCACTTACTGTTCTGATGCTCTGATGTTCCTTCTTGTGGTAACAATATGATTCCTGCCACCCCTTCTCAAAGTCTCAAAGTCTTTATGCAAAAGTAACCTTCTCTGTGAAGTCTTCCCCAGCCGTACTGCTTGGAATTGCTTCTTCTCATCTCCCTTCCCTAACTGATGTCCCTACTTTACTGTTCCCCATCACCTTGTGGTATTACAGATGATCTGCTTAGCTGCTTTGTGTTTTGTCTTCCCCTTGCTGAAGGACAACAACTCCAGGAGTGCAGGGATTTTGTGTTTTGTTCATACAGTGTCTTGTGTACCTGCAATAGTGTTCAGGACACAATGGCTCTGGTGACCACTGGAGAAATTAGAGACCAAAACACATGCAAAGTCTCAGCTGGACGTTAGAAACAAGTAAGCGTAGGAAGAGCCATGGCAGGGAGAACGGGGTGCTCTGAAGCGGGCCCACTTGCGCCCCCACCCAGGCCTCTAATGGAGCTCCTGAGGCTGAAGGGCTGCTGGAGGGTCTTCCACTAGGCGCTGATAACAGTTTTGTGCTCAGGTTGTCCCCATCAACAAGCATCTTCAGGTAATTTCTGATTCTTATCTGAGTGTTCTTATCCTTGAATCATAGTCAAGCAGTGTGATTGATACTAGGGGAAATGGACAAAAAAGTAAAGCCATTATCCCTGGACTGTGCCCTGCAGCATTCTTTCTACATAGCAAAAATAGTGGGGATCCGTTTTATCAACCTGACCCCTCAGCATGGAGAACTAGAGCAGGAGACTTTCCAAGGTTGTCCTGAGGGGTGGGAGGCGCTCTGCACAAAGCAGCTGTGGACACTGTCAGCACCAGAACTCTGGCTGGGCAGCACCTTGGGTCCAGCAAGCTACAGATTTAGTCAATGCAAAGACCAACGTGTATGTTCACATTAGTCATCGAGACAGAAAAACTTGCAAACTGTGTGTGTGTTGCCCCACTCAGCTGAGACATCCAACTTCTGCCATCCTAGCCCCTGCCCCTTCTCTGGCCAGTTCTGGTTCTATGTCCAAGTTCCTTTTTATGACAAAGTTTCCAAAGTCCCTGGAGTGCAGATAGTGAACCGCGGATAGACATTACCCTAACCATGCATGAACATCCAGAGTTCTGGACACAGGCTGCCAACTCGCACAGGTTCAGGCAGGTGGGTGCAGCTTGAAGGCGGGAGGCCGCGGCCGCTCTGGTGGACAGCTGGGAGGTGCAGCCGGCTCCAGCGCGCGCCCTCCATCTGCTCCCAGGCCGACAACCCAGGCCTCCAGCGCGCACGTGTGTGCAGACCTCGCTCCCGGAGAACACAGAGCCCTGGGTGGAAGGAGCCGCTTTCCTTGCTGCAAGTGCTTCCCGTCCTGGGTTCCCGTGCGCTCTGCAGTTCCCGCCTCTGCCCCTCCGCTCCAGGTTTCCTCTGGGCGGCTGCCTGGGGCCTGGAACAGACCAGGCCCAGCCGGCCCCCTGCCTGTGTCCGCGAAGGTCCCGGTGGTTCAGGTTTGTCTTGCGGTTCCTAGGATGCAGCCCTTCTTCCCCATTCCCAATACTGCCACCTTCGCTGGACACGAATCTTAATTGGGTGAATGTAAGTACGTCTTAGCTTACTGTTCACTGTTAGTAATTTTTCTCTGTGCGAGTTTGTGACACATAGGGATTACACGCAGTGTGGGGGTTTGGTAAATGCTGTGTCACCTCTCGGTCATTTTTCCTCCCTGCTCTCTGCTTTCCTCTTCCCCCAGGCCTTACATCTCCACAGAGACTGCTTCCTTGCTCTTTCACATGGCTCTTTCATTTTGCTCTTTAAACTGTTTATATTTTGGGTCTCTCTTTTCCAGGAAACCATGTGACATTTAAACTTCCGTGACTGATTTATTTCACTTAGAATTATGGCCACCAGACATTCATTTTTCTACAAATGACTCACATGTGTCCTTCTTTGGGGCTGAGTAGTGCTCCATTGTGTGAATATTTTCTCCTCACACATTCATCTGATGCTGGACACGGGGCCGCATCTGTGATTTGTCTGTTGTGAATTGCACTGCTGTGAACATTGGTGTGTATGGGTCACTGCAGTAGAATGACTTTCACTCCTTTGGAAAGATACCTGGGAGGGGTTCAGCAGGGTCAAATCATATTTCCATCTTTAGTTTTTTGAGATTTTTTAGCTTTCTTTTTTCCCCATTTCTCTCCTCCTGCTCCATCACTCTCTTTATGGCTCCCCTGGTCAAGGGTCTCCAGTGGTCCCAACAAGCTCCTCCTCAGCTTCATTCCCTCTCCCCAGCCCCACTGTCCATCCAGAAAGTCCTGTCTGGGGCTCCGCCCTGCCTGGCTTGTGCTGTTTTTTATTCCTGCCCCCGGACCTCACTCACTGGGGGGGGGGGTGGACCCCTGCCTGCCCACACTCACTGCTGCCCACTCAGGTTCAGCCTGCACCGTGGAACTGTCTCTCCTTAGGTTGGTGTAGGCTGATTTCCTCTCTTGTTGGTGGCTTCATGCTCATCACACAACTCACTGTGGATTACTTCCTCCCGAAGAATTCGGTCCCAGAGTGCTCAAAGATGTTGGCCTGTGGGGAGAGGACATGTTCTGCGTGCCCTGTCAGTGCTGGGGCCTGAATTGAGGGTCTGGAGCATGCTCAGCAAATGCTCTTACTCAGCCACATCCCTGCCTCCAAACCTACTTTGGTATTCTTTATTTTTCTTTTATTCCTTTTTAAGCCTTTTTCTTCTTTCTTTCAGTCTTTTTTGCTCTTTTTCTTTTCTTCTTTTCTCTCCCTACATCTGTTCCTTCCTTCTTCTCCCCCCTTCCTTCCTTCCTTCCTTCCTTTTCTCCTGCCCTGCCCTCCCCCTCCCTCCCCTCCCCCTTCCTTCCTTCCTTCCTTCCTTCCTTCCTTCCTTCCTTCCTTCCTTCCTTCCTTCCTTCCCTGGCACTGGGAATCAAACTGAAGACTTCACTCTTGGCTAAGTGTGTGCTCTACCACTGAGCCACATATTCCACATTTTGCCTCCTGATAAAAGTCCTAACTCCAATGCTCACTTGCTGAGTTTCTGAAAACTGGGAGGTTATTTTACAATCACCAGCTCAACGTTTTAGCTTGAGGGTACAGCTATTCACAATTCTGAGTCTGTCTCTGTCTCTCTCTTTTGTTTTCCCCCAGGAAAGACCCTCAATGTTCCCAGCACTTTGACAAGCACAAGAAACTTTTTCTGAGTGGCAGGTGCAGGGTTACTTTCTCCATCATCTTCAGAACAAACTCCACAGATTGCTTTTTGAATGATCCTTAGTTGGCCTTGTTGTTTTAATGCTACCTTTCAGAAAAGAAAATTGTATCTTGAACTTTAGTTAAACTACAAGCAAATTATGTCTGTTTAAATCATAGTGCTGTTAAAACTCAGATTTTCATAAAAGCAACTGATGGGCTGAAAAATGCTCCTTTTGTAGCTGAATCACAACCAAAAACCTTTAGCTTGTTTTATAAAACATGACCTTTAGTCTGAAGATAAAATGCATGTAAATTAAGCTTGAATGTCAACTACATTTGGTCAAGGCTTTCTTTTCTGATGGTGATTGTGGGGAGTTTGAGGAATGTAGAAAAAAATATCTTTAAATCACATAAGTCGTTTTTGTTTTTTGTTTTTTTTTAATCAAGCGGAGCATTGTTTTGATAGCTCCTGTGAAGGTAACCTTGTCCCGGAGAACACAAGACCCTGAGAAGTAAAGAAAGGGCTCTCCTTTCTTAGGGCTTGTTCTTGCCCTGTGCTCCACTCATATTTTCTTAGGCTTCTACATGAAAGTGAGCAAACATTTTCTCAAGACTGACACTAAAAAGAATCAACGAAGGTAACCATAGCTGGGGCACCCAGGAGGGGGAAAGGTGACTTCCCTTCGGGGGGCATCAAGCGCCCTTCATTGTCAGGGGTATTTGGAGCCACAAGGAGCCTGAAACCCTGCACCCCTGAAGGGGCCCACTGTTTTGCTGTCATTGGCACAGTGAGTTAGGCTGGCATGTGATGCCAATCTAGACTCCAAGAGGCCACCTATTATCTCAAAGCAGCAGCTAAGAGCAGCCCTGGACAGACAGCTGGCGCCTTGAAGGAACAGGAACAGAGTCGATGCAGGAGGGGTGCTTATGGCACGGGGCAGGGAGGGTGGATGGTGAGTACTGGTGACTGCCACATTCTTGTGCTTTTTGTCCCCCCAGGCCCATGCTGAAGCCTAATCACCAATGTGATATGCTCGAGGCAGGGCTTCTGGACACAGAGGTACCTGGGACAGGGAAGGAAAGCCTTTGTGATTGGGGTTAGAGCTCTTACAAAAAGGAAGACAAGGCCTCTGGGACCTCCCTTGCTCTTTCCACCGTCTGTGAACCGAAGGCAGCCTAAATAGTATGGTCCTAATAGCGCCACCATACTCCACCTGCATTATCTTTAAACCTCCGAATGTCACTAAGAATAGGTGTCATTTTAATCTCACAGATGACGAAACAGAGACCTGGGGAAGTTAAAAGACTTGCCTACAGTTATCTAGTGGCAGCCTTGGACCAGGATGTGAATCTACTGGCTTCTGGTCTACAGTGATCACCACTGGCTACTGCAGAGAATGAGAGGAAGGTTGGCTGGGCTCTCACATGAACTACAAATGCCATGTCACGTGAGCTAAAGGCAGGCACACAGGGCCTGAGAAGCAGCAGGGTCTGCGATGGATGTGACCAGGGCAGGGGCACTCAGAGGACTGGCAACAGCCCTGGAAATCACCCTAACAGGGCCCTTTGCCCAAGAACCCCTCAGTCCATGGTCTCAGGTGTACTACTGCTCCATGGTGGGCCTGGTGACAGGGTTATGCCATGTCCCCAGAGTGGAGGTGCACTTTCTGGGGGAACATGTGGCTTCAAATTGTGAGACAAAATCCATTTCCTCCTTGACATAGGAGCAGAGACAGGAAGAGGAGAGTACAGGTTCTGCTCCTCTGGGGCTGCGGGGCCTGGCCTGCTGCTCTTGCTGCTCCCCTCTCTGTCACAGCAGGAAGGACACAGGGACCTGGGAGCCATAGCCTTCAGCTGCCAACACCACCAATCGCTTGCTCTCAGGGGTCCAGAGGCTCCCTCTTCCCTACATAGGCCTCAGGGAACTGTGACAGTCTGAGTGTGGCAGGAACAGGAAATGTCTGCTCAAGGTGGAATTGATTTTTAAAAGTGGGAAATAAAAAAGAAAGAAAGAAAGGGAACTCAAATCAAACCAAATGTGAAAAACCACTTCTATCTCAGCCAATAATAACTGTGACAGTGACACAGTACTACTAACTTTTCAGAGTCAGACTGGTAAATAATAGGGATGTGATCAAGCCAAAGAAAATCGTTTTTTTGGTGTTTTTTTTGTTTTGTTTTTCTGCATCTGGAACTCACAACCTCATGTTTACCAGGGTGGGCCCTTAGCCCACTAAGCTAAACCCTGGAGCAGAAAGCAGGTTTTGTTCAAAACCACTCATGTTTATGATATGAGACTGTTACAAACTCATGACCAAACATCCTAACATGGCCTCTAACAATGTGAATGTTGTTTGGCCAACACAGTATCAGCCTGTTTAAAGGAAAAGATTTTTTTAAACTTCTCTTGAGAAAAATCAAAGGCTCAGGCATGCCAGTTCTCTGGTTCTCAGCAGCAAACAGCAGTGGTTTGAACAGGTCTCTAAGGTTTTGCTGTTGGAAACCTAATCCTCAAGCTCTTCTGTCAGTGGTACCTGGAGGAAACCCTCTGCTCCAGCACAATCAGGTGAGGTCCCAAGGATGGGATCCCTGTGATGCCACGAGGGGATTCTTACAAAGAGGAAATGCGATCGGAGCCAGCAAGCTTGCTCTGTTCTGCCGTGTGATGCCATCGGTCATCTTGCAATGCAGACTGAAGGCCCTCACCTGATGCTGGTACTATGCTGCTGGACCTCCCAGCCTCCACAACTGAGCCAAATCAATTTCAGTGTCTTAGAAATTACCTGGTATTAGGTATTTTATCACAGCAACAGCAAATGGACTAAGACAGAGCCTCAGCTTGGCATGTTCCTGTCTTGCTCAGTACCAGCCGCATACAACCTGGGGCTTATGGAACTTTCTCCTCATGTTTAGAAGACAGCAAAGTAGAAAACAGTACAAAAAGCTATACAATGAAAGGCCCATTCCCACCTTCCATAAGGAAGCACTTTTGTTAGTTTCTTCACTTACTTTCCCTTTCTTGCTTACACAAGGTAATGTGATACATATATTTTTCTGCCTTGCTTTCTTCATGTGGAATATACCTGGGGATTATTCCAAGCAGGAATGGAGAATTTCCTCATTCTTGCTTTACAGCTGCTTAGCTGTTTGTGCATAGCTCAATTTATTCAATTAGTCCTGGGTTAGTGGGTGTGGTCACTCACAGCCTTTTGTTTTCTAGACTGTTCTGCATGGATGACTATGGACATGCTGTTCATAGGTGATAACGTCTACTGCACAGGACAAGTTTCCATGAGTGAGAATGCTGAGCTACTGAGTTAATGCATTCCTACTTTTTCTAGGGTTTACCCAATGGCTTTCCACATGGGCTGTACCCGTCCATTCTAAACAGCAATGCAAGAGCAAGTCTCTTTCCCTTCAGCCTCCTCAGTACAGCATGTTGTAATTTCTTACTTTTGCTTTTGTTATAGGTGAAAATCATATTTCAGGATCATTGCAATTTGTGTTTTAAATTTAAGATATCTTTTCCCATGTGTTTAAAATACATTTTCCACTGAACTTTTTTCCTGAGAAACATATGGTCAGTTTTCTTACTAGCTTCTTATTTTTGCCAGGGTGGTTGTGCATGTCTACAATCTAAGGCAAGAGGACTGAGAGTTACAGGCCAGCCTGGATTCCATAGAAGACTGTCTCAAACAAAGACAGCAATAATAACAGCAGCAGCAGCAGTAACAAAAGTTGTTTTTTTCCTTATCGGTAGTGCTACCATATTAGAAAAGTTATATTCTATTATAAGTGTTGCAAATACTTTTTTCCAATTTATCAGTTATTTTTTACTTTTATTTATGATTTTTTGTTGTTGTTTATAATATAAAAGTTTTCGTTGTGGTTTTGTGTGCTTCAAAAATGTACTTAAATTTATTTACTTATTTATTGTTTGCTTTTGAGTTCTAGCTTAAAATAAAGGCCTTTGCAATTATCTAGCTAGCTAGCTATCTTTTATAGCTTGTACCTAGATGTTCTCCCAAAACCTCACTTGGTTGTAGGTGGGGCTTTTCAGAGGTTGCTAATCTATAGCATGTGATTCTGGGATTAAGACTTTGGGGTACTGGATTAGTCCACTAACTGGTTTATCTTGTTTGGGCTGTGGATATTAGTAAGGCTCACCATGGGTGTAGGTGGCACCACCCAAAGTGTTTGTATCCTGGATGGGATAAGGAAAGGGAGGCTGCTGCTGCTGCTTCCTGCTCCCATGCCATGGACTGTTTCTTCTTTGCCAGGCCCATGTGCCATGCCGCCCTGCCTTGGAGCTCACCAGCTATGGATGGAAACCTCTATAAACTGTGAACTAAAATAAACCTGACTTTAACCTTAGGTGTTGGGTATTTTCTTTCAGCAACAAGAAAAGTAACTAAGACAGATTTGTAAATGTGATATATATATAATTTATAAATATATACTTATATATGCTATATATCACATATATAATTTATAAATATATACTTATATATGATATATATATATATATATATATATATATATACATATATTTCTGTTTCTGCTTCTCCTTGTCCTTCTCTTCTTCTTTTTCCCAGTGCTGGTTAGTGAACCCAAGGTCTTTCATATGCTAAACACATGTTCTACCACTGCATTACATCCCCAGGTTTTTGCAGTTCTAAGATTTAAAATGAATTTATTCACATTTTCTTTCAGTGATCTTAGTTTCATTTATAAAAAATATATTTGCTAACATTTAGAGCTTTTTAAACTGCACACTGTTTTTCTGTTCAGCTGGCTTTCTGAACTTTTCCCCAGAGGCTCACTGTTGTCTCAGTGTGATTTGTTAAACTCATTCCTTCATCCTCCCCTACTGATGTGAGGTGCTGCCTTGGTCATACACTAAGTTGACGCGCATATTTGGAACCACTGATGGGCTCTATTCTGTCCTATTGGTCTGTTCTCTTCCTAGAATGTTGGAGTTACTCATATCCGATAGCACCAGACCTTCCTGTCGCTCTGTTTCACCCCCTCGGACATTTTCTCGCCAAGCATGCATGGCAGCATCATTTTTTCCAGGTGAGGCTCAGAATGAGTTTGTTTAGTCCCTGAGGCAACAAAACAATCTGTTAGTATTTTTATGTTGGGGTAGCATTAGACTGCTAAACTAACTTAAGGACAGTTAATATTATTCCAAATTTACTATTAAAAACATTAATTGAATCTATTGGTCTGAATCTTTCATGATCTTCAAGAATGGTCCGCTATTCCTTTCTTTCTTTCTTTTTTTTTTTTTTTTTGGGCACCGGGGATTGAACTCACGAGCTCGCACTTGCCAGGCAGGCACTTATGCCACTGAACCAAATCCCCGGCCTGCTAACACTTTCTTGACATCAAACATAAAGCTATAGACACATAAGTTTCGCACATCTTTTCTTCCATTGTATCTTTTATTTGATTGTGGTTTGGATATGAGAAGTCTGTTAATTTCTTTGTAAAACTTTTATATCTTATTTGTCACTGCATTCCATTTTTGTTTCAGTGGGTTATCAACAAATTCTCTGGGATTTTTTTAGGCATATAAACATACGATTGGAATTTAACCAGATTTTCACTTCCTGTAATAGTTGATACATTGTGTCAACTTGAGAAGTTTAGAAGTTTAACTAGGGCCGGGGGTTTAGCTCAGTGGTGTAAGTGCCTGCTTGGCAAACACGAGGTCATGAGTTCAATCCAACTAGCCTGAACTACATAGCAAGACTCTATCTCAAAAAGACAAAATAAAAAAGAAGTTTAACTAAAGGGCTCAGCAGGGTGCCAAGGTCCTTATTTTATGAATGGCCTCAGCCTGTGCAAGAGGAAAGGCACAGAGAAGGTGTGAGTGGTACACTTGCCCTGGGGGTGGTGCTCACAATATAAGGGAGGAAAAGAGGCCTATTCTCCCTCTTTTGCTCTTGCTGTTTTTGTTGTCTTCTGCTGCTTTGAACTGTTGCCTGGTGCTATGAGCCCTGGCTTGGAGCCAGCTGATTATATGAAACCTCCACAAACTGTGCACCAAATAAACCTTTCCTTCCTTCATTTTGAATGTCAGATATTTTGTCCCAGCAATGAGAGAAAGTAACCAAGATACCTCCCAACATTTTTAAAGCACTTCCCCTTGTGTTGTTGCTCTGAATAATCCTTCTAGGATAATGTGAGATACTATGAGTGACAAAATATCCCTGTCTTAATATTATTACTAAGATCTATAGATTTCTCTGCCCAAGTGGAAAGCTGATTCTGGGTATAAGAGACATAAACTGTACTTTATTATGTTAAAGAATAATCCCTTGATTTCCACTATATTGTGTATTTTTTTTATTTATTTATTTATTTTTTTTTTGTACCAGGGATCAAACTCACAACTGTGTGTTTGCAAGGCAGGCACTTATGCCACTGAGCTAAATCTCTGGCCCTATATATTGTGTATTTTAAAAATCAAGCATAGGCATTAAATTTTGTTAAATGTCTTTTCAGTGAGACTATCATTAAATCATATTTGCCTTCCTTAAATAATATGGATTTGCAATTGCTACTTTAAAATGGTAAGAGTGACTTTGTTATTAGAGGGGTGCTCAGCATTTTGAACAGTGTCCTGGGCCTAGAAATATTTAGGAATCCCAAGGATGACAATCACTGAGTGTTCTTCACCAGTCTAGTGCCTTCTCTCTTCACTTTGTGCATTCACCAGCTTTCCTGTTGCCAGGACAAATGACCCAGTGCCCAAAGTTCAAAGGAAGGGAGGTTTATTTGGCTTATAGTTTTAGAGGTTTCAGTTCATAGTCAGCTGGACTGTTTCCAAGACAGACACAGCATCAGGGGGACAAAGCTGCCTGGTTTATAGCAGCTGGGAAGCAGAGTAGGGGAAAGGGCCTGAGAGCAAGAAGCAAGGGACCTGATAGAGACCTGAAGGTCACGTTCCACCTACACACATTCAGACACGTGCTGTTCTAATTCCCTGGGTTCCCCCAAACCAACCAGATTGGCAGGAGAAAGAGACTCAACAGAGGCAGCAGGAGTCCTGCAAGAATGGAGGGAGATGGGTAAATTCTCTGTTCTTGCCACTCACAAGGCCCTGTACCTATTCTGGCTTGGCCCAGTGTTTCTCACGCTCTACCCACTTCTCCTCTTGGTAAGTTTCTTCCAAAGTACTTACTAGCTTTGTAAAGATTGAATATGCCTGGCTGTATCAAATTAACTGTACTTCAGTAATAATTAATTAGCCTGCCTTTTAAACTAACTTGTTCACAGCTGCCAACCAGCTTCTGATCAGAACATGCTAATCAGAATTACCCTGCTGAGTGAAGTACTTTCAGCCAAGCACAGAAGTGGGAAGTGTCAGTTAACTCGAGGAGGCACATTTTGGATAAACAAATCATTCTGGAAGGCTTTTCCAAAGGCTGACATTAGTCTGCACTGAGCTTATTCCTTTATTCCTAGATCTCTAAGGACACAAAACCTCAGAGGGAGCCCTCAGATCTCACTCGTTCAATATCTGGTGCTACACATAAAAGGTCAGGGATGGTGTGGACTCAGCCGTTAGATGTGTGCATGCTAGCCCATGATATATTCTATTGATCTTTCTCTTAAGAATTTCTCTACTAGAGGTACCCAGTGATTTTTTTTTTCTTGCTACATAGTTCAGGCTAGCCTTGAACTTGCTTATGTAGACCAGGTTGGTCTTGAAATTGTGGCAATTCTCCTGCCTCAGACTCCTGAGTGCTGGGATTACAAATGTGTGCATCTACACTAGGTCAGTGATTTTTTTAAAAATTGTTTTCTCCTGTTCTGAGAAAAAGCAGACAGTAAAGATGAGAACATATGTGAAGACTAATGGTGAGAATATTGCTAGGATAAAGTAACCCAGCTAAAGAAAAGTCACCACAAGCTCCTGGCTGTTGGTGAATATGTGCTCCATCCCAGACCACAGCCAGAACAATTCAGGATCTCTGGGGTGCGACACAGGTAGCAGTGCATATTCAAGCCTCCCCCTGCCCCATGATTCCAACAGCACCCAGTGCTCCAGGACCTCCCTGTAGCCTGTGGTGAGAGCTTGTTAGTGCCACAGGCTCTTAGCGCTTCTGAATCTCCTCTTAACAAGGCCTCTAGGTGTCTGTGTGCAGAGTGTTACAGCTGCGTATCAGAGCGTGGTGTCCGCACCTCCCACACGTGTCACCCTGAGGGAGGTGGGGGTAAGGGCTCAAGGGCCTTCCCAAGAAAGCAGGTCTAGAGAGGAAGAGCCTGCAGGTCTCTCCATGAGGGTGGGTCCTTGGCACTGCATCTAAGGAGCTTCCAGAGGACTCCTAAACCCACTGCCTGAGAACCACTCCCAAGAGGAAAGTCAGTGCCACAACCCCAGCCTCCTCCTGTCCTTGTGACAACTTCCTGCATGACACTACAAGGGCAAAGCATACACATGGAAAGTGAGGGACATGCTGTGATCATCCACCAGTGCCTCCCAGCCTGAAGAGTCTCAGGTGCTGCTCTATGAACCTGTGACAGAGCTGGTGCTCCTGCTGGGAGGTAACCGGAAGTAAATGTAGCTTTCACAGTGCCAGAAATAAATCTCTACCTTAGTATGTTAGTGAGTGACACAGTTTGCAATTTGGATACAAGAGGCAAGAGGGAGGAAGGAGGGGCTCTGTCTAAAATTAAGTTGTTTTCTTAATTTTCCTTTTTTTTTTTTTTGGTGATGCTAGAGATGGAACCCAGGGCCTTAGGCATGCTTGGCAAGCACTGTACCACTAAGCTGCATTCCCAGCCCTGAGTCTTGCTAAGATGCCCGGGCTGACTCAAATTTATGATCCTCCTGCCTCAGCCTCCTCAGTAGTTGGGACTATCTGCATGAACCACTGAACCACTATACCAGGCTACAGTGGTCTTTTTTTTTTTTTTTTTGCTTAGGCTCAGATTTCTAAATAATAATATGAGTTAAAAAATTTAGCTAGGAATGGAAAACTTGATCTTTCTCAAGAGATGCATTTGAAGTGTGCAGTGCTTATTTGTGGTTTTAAAAGCACTTATGTTCATGTAGGATATTTAAAAGCTTCTATGATAACAAGAAGCTGTAAGTGGGTTTCTCTACAGATACCTAGGATGTCAAAGTACGGCGCATTCCACCCAAGGTGTCAACTGAAATTTTTCTCATTATAAAGTGAAATAGACCACAGCAATTCCAATGGGCAATGAGATGGAATGGAGAACAACATGATCTAAAGCAAATCTAGTTTTTAAAGAATTACTGAGTTAAAATCAGCAAAAGCAAAGAGAAGACTTAGGGTGGTTTGTTTTAAAGACGTTCTAAATCTGGGATGTGTGTGTAGTGGGACCTTGCGGGGAAAAGCCCTGTACCTTCTTCCCCTAGTGCTGCCGGAGAGGGATGCGCACATGTGGGCTTTGTGCGATGCAGTGGAGCCCGGAGCCCAAGCGGAGGGCAGTTCACAGGCTCCTTTTGGAACCTCGGCGCTGACCTTGTGTTTTAGGGAAACTGCTTGGTGCTGGTTTTTTCCCTTTAGAACAACTGGAGGCATGGGAGGGGCCGTCTCAGCGTCTGTGTGGCTGGTGGCCAGTAGGGTCAGGGTTGGTTTCCACTTCCGTGGGCCACCTGATGGGGATGCGCGGAGGTCAGGGGAAAGCCTGACCACCAGGCAGGCCAGAGAGGGAGCCCTGTGCTGAAGACACCTGCATCCCTTCAGAAGCGTACTCCCCATCTGTCAGAGGCCAAGGGTACAGGCAGAATGAACACTTCTGCCCAAAGTTGGGAAAGAAAGTGGGCTCTAGGAACACTGTCTGGCCCCCTCTTGCTGCAGACCCAGGACGCTGGAGATGGGGTTTCCGTGCCCCTCCCGGGCAGATGGGACCCTCCCACCCTCGCGCGGTGGGGCCTACCGGCACCATGGAGTAGGTCATCAGCATCAGCGTGTCCTGGCTCTGGGCGCGCAGGGCCGGTGCGGGCTCTCCATGGCTGCGCTTGGCGCGCGCCGCGCTGAGAGAGTCAGGGCCCGGGTCGGGGTCGGGGTCGGGGTCGGGGTCGGGGTTCCGGTCCCGCGCCAGACGCAGCTCTGTGAGGAAGGCGCGCACGGCTGCGTCCTCGCCACGCTCCGCCTCCAGCTCCCGCAGCGCTGCGCGGAGCCCGCGCCACTGGCACAGCGCGAACACGGTGCCGGCCGCGTTGAGCGCCGAGAGCACGGCCAGGGCCACCAGCGCGCCGCGCAGCCCGCAGCCCGCCGCCCCGCGCCCGCGCCCGCGCCCCGCGTCCCGGGCCATGTGCGCGCCTCGGCCGGCCGGCAGGGCTACGCAGGGCCGGGTCAGGCGCGCTTTATACCCTGGCAGGCCGGGGGCTGGGGCAGCGCCTCGGGTCACGCCGTTCTTTGGCCCTGCTGCGAGGCGGGCTGGGGACAGTCGCGGTGGCGCCCGAGCCGCCCAGGGGACAGGCGGGCAGCGAGGGGGCGGGCAGTGCCCGGCCAGACAGGCCGGGCAGCCAGAGTGGGTAGGGCAGGAATTCCTATGGGCTGAGAGTCGCTGGATTCCACCCCTCGCCCCGCACATGCCTCCTTTGAAGAGCAGGGTCAGCGCATCCAGATGCCAAGCAATGCCCACGGTCCCTCCGAGGAGGTTTGTGCAAGACTTGGCCCCAAGCTGCTTGTCACCCCTACTCCACCCAAGGCCCAGGGCTGCACGTGGCCCCTAGAGATCCTGAGACCTTCCAGGGAAGGGGACGGGCAGGTGCAGGGGGACAGGGGGCCTGAGAAGATTACAAACCCACCCCTCAGAACCCGTCAGGGAGGAGGCCCCTGAAATGAGACTCCCAGGATCAGACAAGCCCACAGTTCTCCCACACATCCATTCCCGGGGGCAGCAGAATGGTGGAGAAAACCCCAGGAATCAGGAGTGGTGGTTCAAAGCCACTCTGCATCATGTGGTCACATGCCAAGGCCATTGTGAGGCTCTTCCTTGTGAGGGGCTGGAAGCATGAGGGGCTTGGGACCTTACTGCACCCGCTTCCTACCTGTCCCTTGGCCACTGCCCTTTCACAACACCTTCATACTCCGTCAGCTCAGGGGCCTCCTGCCTCAAGGACTAGTGTCCCCAAATCAGAGTCACCTCTAAGCCTCCCCAAAGGACCTTCCCGAATGGCACTGCTTCTCCAGGACCCTGGTTATGGAGAAGCAGTGCCACGCTTCAGATGACACTGGTTATATGGCCAAGATTGCCATATAACTCGCTAACCCATGGAGGAGGCAGCTGCCAGCAGTCAAGCCACCTGAAGCATCAAGAAGAAAGGACTTGTCCTAGGGCCAAATCTGTCTCAGCTACCTTTGGGCTTAACAGTGGAGTCTGACCATCCACTCCCCAAAGCTGTGATTTTAGTTTTTGCAAGGGGCTGTATGCCACAGGAGAGAAGACCCAGGTGGGATCAAACTTCTGCCTCCTCTCCAGGGAGGGTCAGGGCAGCGCCTCCAAAGGAAGCACAAGAACCTGAAGTTCTATCTCAGCTGGAAACTCGGTGCCAAAGTCTGGATCCCCCAGTTTTAATAAGAACCTCAGCCTACTTGGGTGTTCTCAGAAGAGCAGCCAGGATGAGGCAGGATTAGGAAATTGCCCCAGTCTTCTCTAAGATGCCAAAGTGACTGGGAGGGGTGGCAGTGATGTAGACAACTTTGTCCTTTACCTCAGATAGTAACATGCTGAGACCTATCTAAAAACTTGTCACATACCCTTTTTTCCTAATCATGTCAGGACTAGGGCTGATGGGGAGAAGCCACTGAGGAACAGAATTGCCTGGGCCGCTTGCCTGGCACTGAGCTGCAGAGGGAGCGCCAGGAGCACAAGCAGGCGGAACGTCATCCTACCTTCTGGGCTTCTCTGTGTGTTGATATTCATTCCAGCTGCTGTTGACCATCTGTCACTATTACCCACCATCAACAGCAAGGTACAGGGCTCCCAAAGTAGGTGACAGCTTGTTTGGCTGTCATGCCCATCCATAGCACAGTCCTTGGCTCCTGGTGGGCCTTTGGTAACTGCCTGTTGAGTGAGTGAATGAATGAACCAGCCAAAAGCTGTTTGCTAAGGGTCTCCTCGTGTAGAGCAGTATGTACATGGTGATGGGGCTGGCCTGCCTCCATCCTTGCAAGACTGCTGTCCAGTGGTTGCGACGGTGAGCACCAGCCTGAGCTCCTCGCACCTCCAGCTGTCACTCCTCAGTGTGAGCCAGAGCTAGGAGACAGAGTGACAGTGAGCTCGCTTGGAACCAGCCAGGCACCATCAGACACCCTCAGTCCGTGAAGCTGCCCCTCCTAGAACACAGGATTCTCAAGGCTGTAGTATGGCCACCCATGCCTGGGATCTGACCCAGGTCCAGAGTGGTACAGAAGAAGGGCAAAGGACAGGCCAGACTCCTTTCTGTGTGGCCCTCTCTCCTAGCTCATCCCGGCTCCTTCTGTGCAGGGGGACAGTGTTTAACAAGGAAGCAATGTGGGCATGGCGACACTGCCCGCAGAGCAGGTGTCTTCACTCAGCCCAGGTGTCTCTCAGCAGCTGCCATGCTCTGTCCTCTTTCCCCTCCCTCTGCCGTCTGTCTGTTACCCTCTCTCCACCACAGAGCTACACATGCGCTTCCTCACTGGCCCTTCCTCATGGAGCCTTGCCTTCCTGTGCCTGCCCAAACGTCCTTCTCTGTGATCTCTGCCAACCCCAAGGGTTGGTCGTGAATGTGGGCTTAGCATCAGAGAAACCAGCATCTGAAACTGCTTTTTAGCTGTGTGCCTTTAGGTGCTCTAAAGAGACTATCTGGGAAGAGTTAAATCACTCGGCATGTAGCAAATACAGAGCTGTTGCTTATGGGCTGCATGAACTTGTAGGTGCAAGAGCTACGCAATGTGCTGTGAGCTGTGGGACGCAATCTCACCAGGCCCCTTAGAGTGGGACTTGTGCCCAGTATCAATACTTGATTGACCAGTTGATTAGTTACTCACACTTCCTTGATGCTTTTTGGGAAAAGAACTTTTGGATGCATGGCCAACTTGAGCTCTTGCCTGAGGGCAGTGGCTCAGAGCTTTGTCTTCTGGATTCTCAAGTCTCTTGAGGCTTCTGAGGGGGCATCTATATCTGCACAGTGTTCCTGCATAGTGCTCCTCAAGATGGGCTGGTCCCTTCTACTTATTATCATCATTATTATTATTATTAAAGTTAGCTATCAATCTGGCCTGCTTTGTTGACAGGGAAGGTTCAAGATACTCAAGAAGCCAAGAACATTGTGTGCCATCTTTACAATGAGAAGCAGCTTTTCCATTAAGAGGTAGATACTTTATTTCCAAAGGTTAAATAGAATTATCCCTTAAAATGATACCAGCTAGTTAACTTTAGAGCATTGGAGAATGAAATCCAGCTCAAGAGTACACTCCAACTTTAATTACACAACATTTCTTCCTGATTGTGAAGTGAATAACTTTCATCTAGTCTAAGGCAGGACACTTGGGCATTTTGATCTCCTGTGACGAGGGAGGCACCATACTGTGACTGCAGAGGATGCTCACCAACTCACCCACCCCTGCCTTCCTCCTTGTGGGTAAGTAGGGAGAAACTCTTTCTAGAAGTTGTCACCATGTAAGTCTTTCGCTCAGCCTCCTCGCTTTAATTTCCCACAACTACAGTTTAACCCTAACAAACCTCAGACCACCAAACCAAACCAAGTAATTTCCCTCTTTTGTTTGTTCCTTCATTTATCCATTTATTCAATAAATGGTGGTTGGGAGCAATGCCAGGAGCTGTGCTAGGACCTAGGTACAGGGTGGAGAGAGTGTGCCTTCCTGAAGCCTGCTATCAGAGTGCGGAGATAAAGATTAAAGAAGCTCTGGCATGTGGGAAAATAATGCAATGGAAAGCAAGTGAGAAGGTTTACATGGGACGGGGCAGGGGGGAAGATTGGGGAGGTGGGTGACAGGTTTTCAGTTGAGAAGATTTCCTTTTCTTACTGGGATTTGCAGTCACTTGAGAAACTATAACCTCTGACCTCCATCGGGGTCAACGTCAGCCTTGAAATTCACCCTTTCACATGAAGCAGACAAGAGCCGATCTCTAGAAAATGCCACTTTCCTTTTCATCCTCATTTATAAAAATAATTGAAACACAGAGCTGTGATTAACATTTGGATTATTTGGCCAAACCTGCTATTTGCTAGGCTTTTTGTATAATAATTGGCACTTTGAAAGAAATCGGCCAGTGGTGCTTCCAGGTGAAAGCATGTCTGGAGGTTGTGGTTAAGAACCAATGCCAGGACAAGGAACAGCAGATTTCCACTTGCCACAGCTAAAGTGTCTTAGGCCTCTGAGCCACCCATTCATTGAGAGATGGGGTGCTCCTTTGGTTATAGCAACGGTGCCATCTCACATGCCCTCTGTCCATTGTTCCTTCTTTCTTCACAACAGACAGACCTTCCCACCTACCTCACTCTTCTACAGCATTGCAGCCAAATGTCACAGGTCAAGGTCTTGGGAACAGACACGGAGATAGCATCTGGGGTGTGCAAGGTGTGTATCTTCGGGGCCAGCACCTGTGAAGGAAAGAGGAATGAGCAGGGTTGGGCAGAGAAGCCCAGCTCCATGTAGCCCTCCCGAGCCTCAGGCGATCTCGTCCCAGCAAGACAACACACACAGTCAAGGCATCCCATGTCAGGTCAGGAGAGCTGAGCATGCACCACTGTCTCACTTGGTCACCGGACAGATGTGGCCTGCCCTATACAGGTGCCACCTTGTGCCAGGTGGCTCTGAGGCTGAGGCACATCTCAACTCAATACTGTAGCCAGGCAGCAAGTCCTTTCCTGATGGGGACTCAGACCATCTCTGTGTCTGCCACCAACACCCGATTCCTGTTGGAAATAGGTCCAAGTGCCACACTAGTAGACATGTGTCAGACTGTGCAAAGAAACCTTTTCCTTTTCATCTGGAGTTATGGCCTTTCAGTGAGTGAAAAAGTGATTGTCTTCAGAAATAAAATAGGAAGAGAAGCTCCAGGAGTGGATTCTTTGAGACCATGAGAATCATCCATAAATTTGAAGCTGCTAAATCCATAGAAGTAAGTTAATACTGCAAAGCTCCATTTTTGAAACTTGAACTACTGCTGTTGAAACCACAGGACAAAGCCTTTAGTTTTCACAGCACTTCCTTATGTCATTTGAGCCTGTGAAATGGGCAGGGCAGATCGTTAAGAAAAATAAAATAATTTTTAAAAAGTGGTACTGGGGAGTAAAGAACACAGGGCCTTGTAAGGCTTTGCCACTGAGCTATATCCCACAGAGCTATATCTGTGATAACCATTTCACAGAGGAGGAAAGCAGGGCTAGGGAAGGTTAAATGACTGTGTTGAAAGGCCTATGGTCATGGAGGCAGGAATCTTCTTGGTCCAATTCTTGGCCAGTCAGGAATGCATAAGACAGTGAACAGGAAATGGAAGAAGAGGCCAGAGAAAGGATTCAGACTGATGAAGGAGAAAAGGGCTCAGAGTGGCTCTTGGCTCCAAAGCCTAAAAACAAAAGCAAGGCAAGCACTGAAGGCTAGAATGTATCAGCCAGGTGGGAGAGAGAAAAGCTCTGGTCCAGCATTTTGTGGAGCACACAGAGGGCACTGATGCAAGAACATGGCTTGCTGAGGCCATCCCTGGGTACCTCAGAGAAGTACGGGTCCTGAAACAAAGGGCATTTGAGCCTGTGAGCCTATGCCCAGTCCTCCTGAGTTTGGAAGCCAAGTGACCAGCAACATGAGCAAGGCTTCCCCTGAGCAGAGGTGGGGGAGAGAAAACCCATCTGGAGAGCTCAAAACACAAGCCAGGGAACCTCAGGTTGTGCCCCAGGCCCTGAACCAAGATGACTTCTTAAGTCTGTATGAACAGATGTCCCTGATTCCGTAACTCTAAGCGGATAACCAGTGTTGCGGCCCTGACGGATGCTCTGGTAGAGAGAGCTGGCTGACTGAGAGAGAAGGGGTGGCACAAAGACCCAGAGATGGGAGAGAACAGAATTAGTCTCCTTCCTGGTGCCCTGAGAGAGGGGTTGGTCACTATTTGTGGGTCTCCACCCTCTTAAGGTACCCAGCTACTGGCCCTGAGCCTAGAAGGAAGACAAAAGACAACATTGCCATCCTACCTATTGGCCCAGTAACCCTTTAGAAGAGGCTGTCACAAAGCAAGCTGTGCAAAAACAAGGGCACATTTACAAATAGTAATGTCACCAGGCTCCTAAAGCTGAGATGGGGAACCCAACTCATTCAACCCAGAGGGTGGTTCTTCAGGTTGGTTGACTCCTATCACAGAAAAAGAATTTTCAGGACACATTAAAATAAGAGGCATGAGAAGCATTTTGTAAGGCAGTGATTCAAAAATACAGACCCAAAGACATTCCATGCATTCAAGAGAGAGGGGTATGTTATTTCCTGGAACTGGAATCATTTATGCTGCTCTTGGGTGGAAACTATGGCTCAGCTGCAGCCTACATGTATGGGCCCAGTTTCCCTCTCCCTCTCCCTCTCCCTCTCTGTTTCTCTCCTTCTCTCTTCCTTTTATTAATAGGTAATTTAAACATTATTTGGATTTTTTTCAACCAGTTCTTTTTTTTTTAGGATCAGGTTCCCATTGTTCTCTTCTCATTTAAGCCAGTTTATGAACTTTCAGTTTTCCTGAGGAATTGTAGGTATGATGAGAGACTGGAAGAGAAGGAGCCTAAATTTAACGAAAAGACTGTTGACATGGGTCACCTTTGGTACTTTGACTGGGTGCTGGAAGTTGCAGTCTTCTTAAGAGTACAATTTTTTAGTTATGATTTCCTCGTATCCTTTCTCCTATCTTTTGTTTCTTCTCTCCTACCTCAAATAACATTAGATGTACAGATTTTCACAGGCAGCAAAAAGATTTCTGAAACAAAAAGACAAGATCTGAAGATAAATCCAGTAGATGGAAGAAAAGGAAAAGTAGCAGGGAATAAATTTCTCAGGCTAAAGAAAAGCCTGACTCTGCTGACTGGAAGGGTTTGCAAGTTTGCAGGACAAATGATTCACAGCTTGGAAAATTTCTGAAGCCTATAGACAAAAAGAGACTCTTACAGTCTTCCACAAAAAAAAAGTTTCTCAATAGAGGAATAAGAACCATGGGGGTAGTCAGTTCTCTCTTCTAGTGCCATGGAGAAAGCAGAGAGGAGGAAAATGAAGGCAAATTATATGAAATTACTGTCCTCAAGAACCTTTTGGCAAGACCTCATTTCTAAGGGGATCAAGGAAACATATTTGAGGGTATGAAAGCGTTCAAAGTCATGGAGCCCACACCTTCACTCAGAGAGAAAAGTGTTAAAACAAGTCTGAGTAAACAATGAATGGATTAACTCAGAGACTTGGAGATAAACAGGAAAAATAAAACAGTGGCCAGCAAGGATTCTTATAATAAAATATCATTGGTTAAATTCAGATGGGTAAGAATAAGCCCTTTAGTAAGTGCTTAAAGTAGAAGTGCTATTTTAAAGGAAATATTAGCATGGCCTGGAACCAGACATACTAAAGGGAAACAGCGGAAGCAGAAGTTTCCTGCAGGTCTCATGCTAGTGATTGAGAGCAGAAGTGAAAACATCTGAAAGGTCTCATCTATGTGGAGGAAGATGGCAGGGGAATTGTGAGATTCTTCATATCATGGACTAATGGCAGGAGATTTACTGTGGGTTACAAAAAGGAAGAGGCAGTTCTCAAATTAACAAGGAAATAAAACAACAGAATAGCCACTTGAGCTAACAATTTGATACAAAGAAGGGGGTGGTTAATGAGTAATAAACATGAAGAAAATAGAAGAAATAAAATTAAATGTATTATTCATTATGATATATGTGACTAGAATTCTTTCTTAAAAGACAATCAGATTTTTTAAAAAGCAGATCTATTTATATATTATCTCTATCTACCTATTTATCTGAAAGAAGCACATTTTATAAGAGATAAAAAAGGTTAAAAATAAAAAGTGGGCAAGAAATATAACAGGTACATACAAATAATAAAGCATGAAAGAATTATTATAGAATTACTCATTAATACCTCACAAAGTGAAATCTAAAGATGAGAGCCCTAAGTAAGAAAGAGTTGCTATGCAATGATATGACAATTCGCAAGAAAGTCTGCAACCAGTAACAAATGTGTAAAACAGTAAACAGTAAACATGTGTCATCCAGCACCTTTTTCCTTTCCCTGCTGCAAAAAGTTGCTCTCTTTGGACAGTTCCACCCACTCAGCCCACCCACCACCCAGTCCAGAAATAACCATTCTTAGTCATATATTTACTCTTGCAAAGATACAATCATATTGTGCTATTCTTGCATCCTTTTGGGTCATATATGTAAATTTGTCTGTGCTGTATTTCCCATTCCTTGTTTCTGGGAGAAGGGATTTTCCTAAAATACCTGTTTTCCTTGCCCCTTCTCCCCTCTTGCTTCTCCTCAGAGAAAGCCTTGTTAGTCAGCTTCCCATTGCTGTGACAAACCATCTGAGATAAGAATTTAAAGGGAGGAAAGGTTTTTCTGGCATATGGCTTCAGAAGGTTTTTTTTCCTTCAGAGGTTTCAGTCCATGGCCCTTGCCTCTGTCCTCTAGGTCTGTGGCAGGCAGTATACTGTGGCAGGGAATGTGTGGTGGAACAGAGATGCTCACCTCATATTGGCTGGGAAGCAGAGGGAGAGAGAGGAAGAGCCTGGGTCCCAGGATCTCTTCAAGGGAATGACTCTAGGGACCTCACTTTCTTCTACTAGGCCCAACCTCCTCAAGGTCTCACCACTTCCCATGAGAGCCACCAGCTGGGGGCCAAGCCTTCAACACATGGGCCTGAAGGGCCAGCATGATCCAGTTCATCAGAAGAAGGAATGTCTTGGCAGACTCATCTTCTCCTCACGCTTCCTCCCTCTCCTCGGCCACCATGTCCCATTGAGCTCTTTCCTATCACTGGGCAGCTGAGACAAGAGGATTAAAAGTGTGATTCCAGCCTAAGCAATTTAGCAAGATCCTGTCTCAAAATAAAATAAAAATTAAAAGAGGGCTGGGGCTATGGCTCCGTGTTAAGTCCCTGAATCAGCCCTTACTACTGAAAAATAAAGATGGAGACCTCAGTTTGCCCCCACTCATGGATGAGGCTCTTGATTGTCACAGACAAGAATTTCAGGACATGTCAGCGAGAGGCAGAGGCACAGGTCTATTAGAATTGAAGGACATGCTCAGAGAAAATAGGGTGGATGTTCAAGGAGAGATACATTATGGTCTGGGCTGAGAGTATTTGTGTGTTCTTGAGTGTCCTCAAGACTGAATTATCTAGGATGTGTATCCCTAGTGTCTGTCAGGTTACCCAATTAAGGGATCAGGTTAGAATGCAAACCATTTCCATACATTTGACTTTTAGAGATATGGTACCCAAGTAGTAGTGCTGTTTCCTTGGAGGTGGAAGTCTGTGAGATTCGTGAATTTATATTATCAGAGAAAAACAAGGGCCCAATTTATAGGCTTCTTGTGTATTTAAGACTCATAGGAATTTTTTTTTTGAGTGATTTTCCCGGGAGGGAAAAAAGCCATTATAACTTTGAAAAACTTTGTGTCCTGAAGCTACTGTTTTCTTAAAAGCATACTTTTGAAATTAGGAATTTTCTTGTCTTCTACTTATCTATATTATTTCTATACTCACTACATTAACTTGATTTGGTATTCTGCTGGTACATCAGGAGCCAAGTCTTGGGACTTTCTTCAAATTCCAGCCTCACCTCACTCTTCTGAATGTAAACCAGCCATTCTAAGTGTCGCTCAAGTTGTGTCTCTGCTTCCCTGCCTCTTAGACTCCCCTTAAGTCAGAGCCAAACACTGGACCCATCTTGTTAAGGCAACTGGTGTCTTCTTTGCTAAATGTGGCAGACACTTTTCAGTGTGAAGGTCAGTCTTGACCTCTGTAGCCTTACACTCTTCATCATGTCTTCCTTCTTGATGCCTCTTCTTGTCCTGGTTTCCATGATGCTATTTTCTCTTGGTTTTACTCTGGCTTCAGTGGCTATTCCTTCTTAATCTTCTTTGATTGTTCTTGAACCTCAGTTCACCTCCACTCTGGTATTCTCCAGTCTTTCATCCTACATTCTGTCTTTGTAGAACCCCCTCTTGGTGATCTCATCCATTCTCAAAATTCTGGCCACCACCTGTCTTCCTGCAGTCCAGGATTCTCCTCTGAGCTCTGGACCCACAAGCCTACTATCAATGGTGCCGCTCCATGTGGAACCACAGACCAACGTATCCAGCCCCACCATATGTCCTGTGAAGGAGGAGGAAGAGGTTGACAGAAGTGGATGGAAGTGCTGTTTTATTTTTATTACTTTATTAGTTATAGCAAGAGTTTTTCCTATTTTCCTGATCAATTTTGTGTTCTCCACTTTCTCCTTATATCCCTTCTTTCTTCTCCTTCTCCCCCCGCTCCTTAACTCAGGTCCCCGTCCTACCCCAACTAGATCACAGAAACCCTTTCCCACACACTTGCAGCCTGCACAAATCTGATTGCGTCCCTCCCTTGCCTGTAATATTTCAGTGGCCTCCTGAGGCCTCCTGGGTGTAAACCAAGCTGGACACAGGTCCTTCATGCCTTTCCCCTGCCTATACCCTGCAGCTCATTTGTCCTCTGTGCAGTCCAGTTCTCTGGCTTCTGGGAAGAAAGCACCTGCCCTCCTACTACTCTGTCCACCCACCGCAGTGCTCATCTTTTTGCCCAATTCCCCTCCTCCTCTTCCCTGACGGGTGAACTTTATTCTTTAGAACCCACCTCTAGGGCTGAGGATTTAGCTCAGTGGCATAAGCACCTGCCTGGCAAGTGTGAGGTCGGTACAAAACAAAACAAAACAAAACACCCTCTGTGTCACTTCTGAAGAACCCTCCTGAGCCAGGATGCCACCTCTCTGGGAGGGCTCATTGCCCTGATCCATACCTATCATTTCACAGTGGCCTCCTCCCCTGTCTTTCTCCCTGCCAGGCTGAGTTCCTGGAAGGTAAACCTATGTCTTGCCCTTCCCTTTTTTCCCAGAACTTAGTGTAAACCTGAGTGTTCAGTAGAGATTTCACACAGTTTTGAATGAATGATACCCTTGCTACAATTTCTGTCACCTCTTTTCCCTACTACCATGTTCACTCAATGAAGTGAGAGTAATCAGCTTCCTATGGTCACTTCTTATGCCCAGGACTCCCTTGAGAAACTTGCTGCATCCCAGCTGGATTCCAGGAGCTTGTCTAGGTCATCTGCCCTATAACTTTCCCATGTGACTTTGGCCTGGCCTTGCTGACCTGGTACATTTCTTGTGGGCATTATTGCCACCCACTTCTTCCCCAAAGGCCCTTCCTGTTTCACAAGAAACCTAAGCCTGAAAGTCCAGTTAGGCACTAAGAAGGGACAGAAGCTCCAGAGCCAGCCATTCTCAGAGGATGCCTGGTTGGTGCCCCTCTTCCTTCCTGTCTGCCATTGCCTAGCTCCTGCTGAGTCTGAGGTAGAGTCCTGGGCTTGGAATTTGTGTTTCAGGATGGGCGAAGGACTGGGATGACTGAAAACCCCAGGGTCAGGGCCTGAAGGTGGGATGCCACTGCAAGGACATGGCTCAGATTTACGTGGGAGTGTGTTAGGATGCTTCAGAGACACAAAACCAACAGAATGTCTACAGGAATAGATTTGGTGTCAGAAGTTTGCTCACATGGTTATGAAGTTGACAAGCCACAAGTTCTACTGGCTGAGATCTTAGGCTGAAGACCCAGGACAGCCCATGGTGTGGTCCCTTTCCAGAGAGCAGCAGGCACAGGATCCAGGAAGAGCCAGTATTTCAGCTTGAGCCGGAAGGCAAGAAGGAACTTGTGTTCCAGTTTGCAGGTGTTAGGCAGAGGAATTCGTCCTTTCTTGGGAAAGCCTTCAACTGATTTTATGAGGCATGCCCACATTTATTCAGTCTACCAATTTAAATATTAATCTCCTCTAGAAACATAAATTTCTTTGCAGATTTTGTTTGTCTGTTTTGTTCTTTTTGAGACAGACTTGCTATGTATTCCAGTTTGGCCTTGAACCCACTACCTAGCATAGGCTGGCTTTAAACTTATGATCCTCCTGCTTCAAGTCTCCTGGGCACTGTGACTACAGACATTGCCACCATACCTGGCATTAGAGTAGTATTTAACCAAGCATCTGGGTACTGATGCCCTAGAGAAGTTGACACATAAAATAAACTGTCACAGAGTGCACTGGGGTAAACAACTGATGTCGACCCCGGCTATTGGAAGACACATGAAACAGCCTTCTACCACTCTAACTGTCTGCCTTCTGATGCTTAGGTTCATACTCCAAGAGCATATATGGAAATCAGGGGAGGTGTCTGTCACAGTGTTGGATGTGGGGCTTCTGCTGGCATTTAGTGGTCAGGAGCAGAAGTGTTAGAGGCTCTGCAGTGGCCAGGCAGCCCACAGGGTGAGGGACTGTCCTCACAACTTCAACTGTTTCACTGTATGTCTGTGAAAAGCATACTCACAATTATGTAGGTCTACGATCCAATACCATTTTACATATAAACTCAAAGAACTAACTTATAGTGAATTTTTCAGGAATGCACCATGAAGTAAAGGGATACATTCTCTGAACACTGTTCAAAATTCTGGAAAATCATGTTATAAATGGCAAAGCAAGTCACAGTATTTGAGTAGATTTTAGAATACACACACAAATCTGTGCATTTAGATCTTCTGAAATCACAGTGAGATACAGACCTCTAACCATTTACTATGAATCCCAGTGTAGTTATGTACAAGTTTTCTCAGATATCAAAATACTAATTTTTCTATAAAGTTGTTTTTTTTCCTCTCATTTATAACTCAGTGAATATGTTATATATATTTTTTATATCACGGATTTCAAAAAGTTTGTGTGTATAGGTGATTATGTTGTGTATGGGTTTTAAGTGTAGCAGGAGAGTCACAAATTATTAGTTGGAAGAAGGGCCACTGTATCACTGTGGCTCCTGTCCTTGTGCAGCCTGGGCCTCATCTGTCTGCAGGGCTAAAGCTCTGACTTACCACAGACCTGTGGTAAGCTGACCTTCCACTTTGGGAAGACTTCACGCAGCTCGGTACTTGGTTCTACTCTTTAGTGTCAGTGATACATTTCTCTGTTCAACCAAGGGATGCAGAAGTGAGTGGCCTCACCCTAAGTTCCTCCCAAGAGTTGGAAATCTCTGCCTCTTCCACCAAAACTGCCCTGGCCTGCTGTGTCTTGGGGAAATTTTCTTCCCGCCTCTGTTCTGCCTCCACTCACTCTACCTTTATCTCTTTTCATGAGTTCATTTCTCATCTCATCAAACGAATGAAAATTTTTGAAGGGGACAGATTGGTGTGTTTGGTGTACTTAGGCACTGGTAAAGAATTGAATGAAGGATGATGGGGGGATGGATCATTGCCTGCATGACTGGGGGATGATGAGCCGGTTTTAATAATTTAATCCCAGTGTCTGTGGAAGCTGAGAGAGAGAGCTGCTTTGTGCTTTTCACCAGGCCAGCTTGCCAGCTGAGCCCCATCTGGTGCCTGGGCTTTGATCAGGAGTTTAATGAGCCCTGGCGCTTGGTTCTGAAAGAAATGGAGAAGTGTGCTGAGTGCAATCAGGAGCTCTGGACAGTCATATGGTGCTGTATATCACCCACTGGCTTCCACGTAGGGCTGGACTGAGTCCAACATAACTTCTAAATGTTACAAGTGTTTATTACTTCAAGATGCTGGATGACTGTCCCAAGTCAAAAATATGGCTGCTTTTGGGTGCTTATTCATGGTGTATACAAGAGTTGAGGATATAGTGGGTGTGAAGAAAACAGTGCTGGATTTGGATTCAAAGGACTAGGTTTGGCCCCTCACTTTTCCACCAGGTAGACCAGGGCCATGGACAAACCAGTGAATATTTCCAGGTTTAAAACTCTACTAGTTAACAAAATGCAGTAAACAATTATTTAAAGGAATCTCATCGTGGTGTGCTTATGGCAGATTGACCAGAAAGCTAAAGCTTAGGCTTCCAGGTCCCCCCAGTGCCTCACTGTGTCAGGGGTGTGAGTACTCAAACCAGGCTCCCACTGAAGCTTCTTCTTTACGCTTGGAGGTCTATGTCTTTGGCCAATAGGCTTCAGCAAGGGCATTTTCAGTTGTATAACATTATTCTATTTTCTAACTTGCAATTTTTGAATTTCAGGGACACTGCTGTGCCTTTGGTACATCGTTCCTTCCTGTGGACACTTAGCATGGCTTGGGACTCTTCTGATGAAGAAGAAAACTCTGAGTGAAAGCCTAGTTTAGAACTCACCAGTAAAGGGGCTGGGGATTCAGCTCAGTGGCATAAGCATCTGCCTGGCAAGTGCGAGATTGTGAGTTTGATCCCCCGTAACTCACCAGTAAGAGAGCTTTGGCTGAAGGTTAAGGGGGTGTCACCATTCATTTAGTTATGGTCTCACCTCCTGCTGTCCAGGAGTTCTCACAGGAGACCTGAATGCTACAGCTGAACCTTTGTCTTATTTTCCTGACAGAACTTGGCCTCTGGCCATTTGAAGCCAGGTGTTGGAAGGAACAGCAGCGAGCTATGCATGGAACTGACACCGGATCAGCAAAACAAGTCTTGTAGCCACGTACACTAACACATTAGACGTTTCCCCTAATCAGCTGGGAAATCTTACCTGGCTCCAGAATTATCTTTAGTACTTGTTTTTCTTGAAACTGGTATTTTGTTCCCCTTAGTGAGAAGAGGACATATTTTCTTTATTCTTCTTGATGATTTTCTTCAAAGTAAAGTTGCAGATCTACTTTTGACCTCAATTTGTGTCAAACATAGACCCTAAAAATTTTGTTATTTTTCCTCTGATTTTTATTTCTCTGATAGAAAATCACTTCCACTGAAGAATTATAACCTCTTAGGGTTTCTAGAGGACAGAAAGAAACACCCAAAAGTGGACAGTGGAATTCTGTTTAGCATTTACTCTACTGGCCTGAATTTGCATTTTTTATTCATGCTTTATACTATTTAATTCTCATGTTAGTTAGTTGGCTTTAAATGACGTTCGGTTTTTAACCACCTATGTAGTAACCTCTTATTTTTGACTCATAATTTAATTGGCTTATATTATTTTACTACTGTTGCAGGCAGCTGAGTTAGTCAGAAATATTATAGGTAGTGAGATAGGGCTAGGTTCTCAATAAAGCCAATGCAGACACCTGACAACTACCAGGGGAAGCTAACGCCTCCTGCTATGGACCAGGCCTCAAGACAAAAGGCCAAATACACCCATATGCTGAGGATTGATATCCTAAATAGTTCCCATCCCTCTAGGAAAGAGTCTGTGCTCTGTAAAAATGCCAATTTCTACTCGACTCACTTTCCCATTGTCCCTAATGTAATCGGTTTTACCCAAACTATTGATTTTATTGGTTAACTGTGGTTATGTCCCACCTTATGCCCATCTGCCTTGTGAGCTCCCAGTCTTCCCCCACGTTGAACCCATGGTTTTACTCTATAAAAGTCCCTGGAAAGACAGAGTCCTTGGCAACCCTTTCAGGACCCCCTTCTGTCTCTTTTTGGACAGAAGCTTTCTTTCTCTCAATAAATATATTCTGCTTTTACCTCCGTTGTTCCTAAAATTCAGTCTTTGATTTTAGAGAACACGCACTTGTACCGGACATAGGAGGTTGGGAATTTCATTCCCCTATATCACTACCATGCCATTTTCTGTTATTGCAGGGCAGGATTCAAAGAACTAGGTTTAACTTGCTTTGTCACACAGGAAGAAGTACTTAATTCATCCAACTGAGGTTTACTAAATGTGATGGTTCCTCTCTATGACAGATTGGTTTTGTTTTATCTGCTCTTATGTATTTGATAGCATTTTTAGAAAAATCCCCAAACTTACTTAGCAACAGATCATTAGCATATAAGCCTAATGATAACCAGGAGTATCTAGAATGCTTTCCAGGGAGTTATGGCCTTATAGAATATTAATCTTTCTGGCTGGGGATTTAGCTCAGTGGCTTAAGCGCCTGCCTAGCAAGTGTGAGGTCCTGAGTCCAGCACAAAAAAAAAAAAATTAATAATAATCTTTCGTTGAAAGAACTCCACCAAAATCTCTTACAATTAATAAACAACTTCAGCAATGTAGCAGGATATAAGATCAACACACAAAAGTCATAAGCATTTGTGTATACCAAAAATTAATTCAAAGAGAAGGAAATTATGAAAACCATATCATTCACAGCAAGTTCATGAAAAAAGGAATTAACCTAATCAAGGAAGTGAAAGATCTTACAAAGAAAACTACAGTACTCTGAAAGGACTGTGCCCTGCCTGGCATTATGTAGTGGAGGTGGGATTAAGGATGTTTACTTTAAAGCCACTCCTTCTTTCCCATATGACAACTTCCTTTTTCCTGTCCCTGTGGCGTGAAAAAGGCTCCAATCAGCCCCCTGTGCATCATCAAATGCCCGCCCTAAGTGCCACCCCTATCAGAGTTTATAAATGACTCCAACACCCCGCTTTCCGGTCAGAGAATGCCAGGCTTCTGTAGTCATGGAGTTCTCTCCACGACCTCGTAATAAGAACAACTTTTATATTATATTTTTTCTTTCTTATTGCTCCAAAAACCTAACAGAATGGTGCCATGACTCGGATGGCAGAGTAAGTTAGCTCCCAAGTTGGAGCTGACCCTGCCTGTGAACCACTGTTTTCTGCTCTGAAAATGTTAACTTGCCACAGCTAATTTGCATGCAACAGCGACCTTCCTCACTCATCAGAGGTGAGCTGCCATGCAGGGTTTTCTGTTTCCGTTCCTGAAATCCATAAGCTTGTGGTCAGAAAACCTATCCTTACCGTCCTGGGACAATGGCTTCTGTGTTCCTTGGGGGAGAGGTAAAGCTCTTACTTCCCGAGGTGAAGCTGTTACTTGGTTTCCTGGGACCCCGCCCCAAACTCTTCTGGTGACGGCCAGGAGAATGGGTGTTGGGACTTTCCGTATCGCACAATCAAAACAGGTGACGACTTTTTTGATAGATGTGACCCAAGACAGCTTCCACGTTCCTTGGGAGAGAGCTAAAGCTCTTACATCTCGAGGCGAAGCTGTTCTCTCAGATCATTTATAATTCGGTCCTGGGGGCCATTTCCTGCCCCCCCAAAAAAAGCCCCACACCTCTGGAGTACCTGGTTCCTAACCTTGGTGCTTCTGGCCTCAAGAATATAAAAAACCAAAAACCTTATATATTTCTCACACTAGTGGCAAGTTAACAAAAACCTATTATGAGGCCGTGCCTTTCTCTGCCTTGTATAATGGCCCAAATACTTCTGGCTCTCTCAGCTCCACCCAAAACTCTCCCCTGTATCTCCCAGACCAAACCCTGCAGCTTTTTCAGCCAGAGGTTCCCGTACCCCTGCATCGTCCTCTCCTCCCTCCCCCACAGTGGACTCTAATCTTTCCCTTAGTCCCTCTCCCCAGGCTCCAACTTCTCAATCCCCCCACCTGAGCCGTTTGTTCAGTCAGATGGTTCTTTGTCCACTAGTCCTGCATCGCTGCCATTTTCCAGCCGGCTCACCATAAGCGGTAATCGTGTCCCTTTCTTCCTCTCTGACCTATCTCAGATTAGCCATAAATTAGGTTCCTTTTCTGCTATTCTAATTTCAAGAGATCTCTATTAATTAATCTACAAAAAGGTTCATACTAGTCTTTTTTATACAGCTCAAATTGGCCAAATATATTTGAGTGCACTCTGATTTTATAACATGTTTGTCAGTCTATATGTTGTCTGTTTTACTGTACAGATTGTCTGTCTGCATTTGTCTATTTGCCTGCTCTGTAAACAGCTGTTTCTTTTATTTGAGCTCAACAATTTTTTTTCTCCTCCTCTTTTACATTTTCAAATCATTTAATCAAAGTTTATTTGGGTTATACATTTAAAAAGCACGGTTCCACCTAGTTTGCCAGCTGGTTAAAATGTTAAAATTGGTTAAACAAAATCCCTTGGGGTGAGGAGACATTGGACAGGACTTCAACTGATGAATAAGAAAATGGCCACCTGGTGTTTAAACAAGTCTTATTCATCAATCGGAAGCCCCAATAATCTCCATAGCCTTATGGGAGACACCCCAACTAAAGTTCATATAACTGAGACAATTCATTGTGGTTGATCTGATGGTATATTCTTGCTTTCAAATGTAAAACTAAGATTGCTTATGATGACAAGTGTTTTCTTTCAGATCCAGATGTCTGCCTTTTCCTTGTGCTCCAGCCAGGAGATTCAGGTCAGACCAACACAAGGTCATCACTCAAATAAGAATTTTTAAATGAAAATTTATGTAATGTATATAATGTATATGTTATACTTAGAGATGCTTAAATACTGAGCAGTCTAAACAATGTCACAAATTTCTTCAGTGCTCAAATGTTAAAAACACCCATGGTTATGTTAAGCTTACTGCCTCTACTGCACTGTAGTGTCATCAATCTTCTAGATGTTTAATAACTGAAATTAAGAGATAATTATAAATTTCTTTTACATTTCTTTTGCTGAGATCCACCAGATCTTTTCCAAAAAAAGGTTATATGATACATATTGGAGCCATAATTAACTATACTTAAATGACACCACAGCTGATCTCTCTCTCTCCTAAATAAAAAGGTAAAATTAATAAAACAGGCCATCCTCCAAATCAGATGGCATTAGACATTCTAACAGCACAGGAGATACTTATTCAATTGTAAAACCTAAATGTGTGTATGACAAATCAATGACATGTCAATTTCTAAAATTTCCTAGACTTTATCCTTTGCCTCCTTATGGAAAGCCATTACTAAAGTTATAATCATAAATATCCTGTTGATTCTATTTGACTCCTGCATACTTAATTGATTATTTGCCCTTGTCTCCTTTACACTTAAAAAGCTGTACACCTACCTGAGATAAAAACCAGATGTGTTGTGACTATAGAAGAGACAGATACCTTCCTCTGTGGGCCAGATCCCAAGACAAAAGGCTAAACTTGGCCCTCAAACCCCACAGGGAGACCTTAATGTGGCTTTTCATGTTCTCAACAACAGAGATAAAAATTAAAAGAAAAATAACCATCTGATCTCTTAGCAGTGATGCTTGGGGCTCCCAAGACAGGAAAGCCAAAACAAGGCAGAGCTGCCTGAGCCCCTCCCAGACCATGCTTCAAGTGCAGCAAAAAAGACACTGGGCAAGAGAGTGCCCCATCCGGATTGCAATCTCAAGGGCCATTGGAAGAGCAAATGTCCTAGCTGCCAGAGAGTGGATAAGCCATTCCCTAATGCCTTGCCCTCACAGGAGATTTCATCATGCCAGATTCATCACTGACTGATCTACTTGGACTTGCTGCTAAAGACTAATGGGGCTCGGGGTCCACAGCCCCCCATTAAGGTATCCTTCTCAGAGCCCCAAGTCCCACTGAAGGTCTCAGGTAAGACATTCTCTGTACTTGTGGACATAGAGGCCATATCTAGTGTTCTTCCTGAGTTTTCAGGCCCTTGTATTAAGTCCTCAGTCTCTATAGTGGGTGTTGACAGTCAACCTACACATCCTTTAGACAGGGCTGGTGATTTAGTTCAATGGTGCAGCACTTTATTGGTAAGTTCAAGGTCCTAAGTTCAATTCCCAGTACCCCTTTTAGATAGAGATCTTCTTCTCTGGTTGATCCCATAGATTGGAATACCTCCAACCCCACCCATGCTACCCATGCCATGCTTATTTTAATTCAACTTAGGTATCCTTCAGTTTTTCCTTGTGTTCCCAAATATCCCATAGCTCCCAAACATTTACAAGGACTTAAACCTATAATTAAGCTCCTTTTAGATAATGGTTTTCTTAAACCTACTCATTCACCTTATGATACTCCTGTTCTCCTGTTAATAAAGCCTGATGGGTCTTATTGTCTAGTGCAAGACCTTAGGGTAATCAATAATGCTGTTACCCTAATCCACCCAGTGGTGCCAAATCCTTATGCCAGGCTCTCTCATATCCCTCCCTCCACCACTCACTTTACAGTTGTAAATCTTAAAAATGCCTTTTTTACCATCTCCCCTACACCCTAATTATCAGGATTCCTTTGTGTGACTGACACTCTGAGGTCTCAACAACTTATACCTGTTATCACTATAGTAAAACCTCTCCTCAGAGACATATACCAATCCCTTCCTTTCCTATTCATCAATTTCACGGCACATCCCTAGTCAGGACTGGCAGGTAGATTTTACACACATGCCCTGCCACAAAACTCCCAAATATCTTCTCACCTTTGTTTGTACTTTTTCAGGATGTATAAAAGCTTTTTCCACAACCAGGTTGACTGTAGATGCAGTTACTAAAGTCCTGTTACAGAAAATCATCCCAAAGACTACAACCATGGCAGAGCAACCCCTACCTGGTCTTCTTGGCAACCCCAACAGTGGTCAAAGTTGCTGGACTTCCCTCCTGGTTTCACATCACTCAAGCTAAGCAGTGCCCTCCCAATGCTGAATCTAACCATCCTGAGTGGTCATCTCATCTTCTGTCACCTACCCATCTCTGTCTCACCAGGGCCTCACAGCCACAACACTCAGGCTAAGTCATGTTTTGTTATCCAATTTGGTTTCTAATTCCTTACATTCTATTAATTATCTTTTTTACAGCAGGACTCCTGACAGTCTTTTCTAAAGACTCCCACATCATGCGTAAAATTGTCTTCATGCTGTTCTATGTGACAACTGTCTTAGTTCTCTCTACGCTCAGCTGTTTAGTCAAATGTGAGACCCCTGAAGGTCTAGCTCTTATCTCCCTTATAGTGCCACAGCCACGGCCCTCTCCACCCCTTTTATTCTTTCCAGCTCAACTCCTGGACCAGAGACAAGCCCTACCTATCCACACTTTTAACTTTTATTCTTTCAGATGGACAAATAATCACCACTCATAAATTCATTCCTCCTAACCCTGCACTTATTTTTCAGAAATCTACCTCACCATGATTCTGATGAAATGACACTCCTCCTGAGATTCTACCTCACTATGGCCTGATGAAATGGCACATAAAATCAAAAGCACCTTTCTTTTTACCTCCCCTAGATCCTTAAATATGATAGTGGCCTAACTCCTCATAGCACCTTGTCTCTTTGTTTTTCCAGTCTAAGATGCGGGCATTTACCAATGATGAAGTTGTCCTGGCCAAAACACCTGGTACCAGCTTCTCTGCATCTATGTAGGTATCAGCCATCATCTGGTCAACCTTCCTAATCCCTGATACGGCGCCCCCTGCCAGCAGGAAGTAGTAAGAGAGAGACTTCACCCTTTTCCTAATAACAAAAAGATGGTAATGAAAGGACAATGACCTGCATGGCATTACATAGTGGAAGTGGGATTAAGGATGTTTACTTTAAAGCCACTCCCTCTTTCCCATATGACAAGTTCCTTTTTCCTGTCCCGTGGCACGAAAAAGGCTCCAATCAGCCCCCTGTGCATCATCAAATGCCTGCCCTACACACCACCCCTGTCAGAGTTTATAAATATATCTAACACCCCGCTTTCCAGTCAGAGAATGCCAGGGTTCTGTAGCCATGGAGTTCTCTCCACGTCCTCATAATAAAAGCTACTTTTATATTATATTTTTTCTTTCTTATTGTGCCAAAAACCTGACACTCTGAAAAAGGAGATTGAAGTGGGCATCAGAAAATGGAAAAATGTCCTCTCCTCCTGGATAGGCAGAACAAATATTGTCAAAATCACCATAATCCCAAAACTATTACACAAATTCAATGCATTCCCAATCAAAATACCAACGGTATACTTTACAGATTTAGGGAAAACAATCCTAAAATTAATATAGAACCTGAGCAGGCCTAGAATAGCAAAAGAAATTTTGAGCAACAAGAGCAAAACAGGAGGTATTACAATGCCTGACTTCAATCTACAAAGCATTAGGGACAAAAATGGTGTGGTACTGGAATGAAAACAGATCCACGTATCAGTGGAGATGAACAGAGGATACAGAAACATCCCCAGACGCAGTCAGTTATTTGATCTTTGACAAAAGCGTCAAAAGCATACATTGGAGAGAAGATAAGCTATTCAACAAGTCGTGCTGAGAAAACTGGGTAACTGTTTATGGAAGATGGAAAGTGGACTCATATCTCTCATTGTGTAGTAAATTAAAATAAAGATGGATTAAAGATCTAAACATTAAAACAGAAACATTGAACCTACTGGAAGATAACTAGGTAAAATACTCGAAGTCATAGGTGCAATAAAGGATTTTCTAAACAGAACTATAATTAACTACACAAGAAATAGCAAGAATCAACAAATGAGAGGGCATCAAATTTAAAAGCTTCTGTACAGCAAGAAAATCAATTAATTGACTGAAGAGAATATATAGAATGGAAAAAAATTTCCAGCTATTTCCAAGATAGAAGATTAATAGCCAGAATATATAAAGAATTCAAAACTTAGACCCCATAAAATAAAAGTTCCAGAAATGGGCAAGTGAAATGAACAGACATTTCATAGAGGAGTAAGTATAAATGGCCAACAAATATATGAAGAAACGTTCAACATCTCTATCTATTAGAGAAATGCAAATTAAAGCATGGTAAGTTTCCATCTCACTTCAGAAAGAATGACCATCATCAAGAAATCAAAAAATAAATGCTGGCATGGCTGTGATGAAAAGGAACACTTTACATTGTTGGTGGAAATGTGAACTAGTGAAAACATTATGGAAATCAGTATGGGGATTGCTCAAAGAACTAAAAACAGAAATTTTATGTGACCCAGCTAGCTCCCTTTGAGTTATCTTCCCCAAAGAGCTTAAGACATCATATACAGCAATACATGCATATCAATGTTTATAGCAGCACAATTCATAATAGCTAAATCCTGAAAGCAGTCTGTATATCCATCAATAGGATAAAGATGATAACAGAATAAAGAAAATGTGGAATCTATATATAATGGAATACTACTTAGCTATAAAGGAGGACAAATTTGAGACATTTGTGGGAGAATGGGTAAAGCTGGAAAATATAATGTCGAGTGAAATAAATCAGACACACAAGCTTAAATACTGTATGGTATCTTTCATTTGAGCAAGGCAACATATAAGTGAAGAGAATAATAAAGGATGGATAGAAGGAGATGGGGATGGGTCTCTTGCAAATAGGAACAGGTCCAAGAGACCAAGGTGAGGAGTGAGGGATGAGGAGGGAAAGGGGAAATGAATAGAATAAGGATATGCCATAGACAGGAACCTAATAACCTCAATGAGTATAAACAGAATATGCCAGAAACATATTCTGGCATAATTATATCAACAATAATGAAAATGGAGAAAGAGGAAGTAGAGAGGGGGGAGGAAAAAGAATTAAGAAAAAATAAACAAGCTGTATTATGTATACGTACCCACTCCACAAGATGATTATTAACTGCATGTACTGCAAACATGTACTCATAAAAATAAAAAAAATTAACCTTTCAAAATGACCAGAAATGTCCACGTTTAAATAAATAAGAGCATCTGCTGTTTGGGGGCAGGTGCCCTATGTGTGTGGGAAAAGTCCCAGTCCATATGTTGCCTGATTTTAAAACAGGACCAAGCCGACTATTATATTGCCCGTGACAATAGGCAGCATGTGGGGCTGGAGAGAAGCTGTGGGTATTGTCAGAGGAGACATGTTTTTAAACAAGTTAAAAAAAAATAAAGAAGATTCCCACGTCCCCTGATTTATGTTTGGTGCAGAAAACCTCCACTAGGACCTTCTCCTTATTGCCCTGGCATGGTCCCTAGCTGTTCTGTTATGAAGCTGAGGTCAGATATCCTTTGGTGAAATTCTGCCTGTGGGGTTCAGGAGTTTGGAGTATTTTCCAGAGGGGAAAAATTCACACACACATATTCGGAAGCTGTGGTGACTTAGCAGTGGGGAAGGGCTGGAAGGGAAAAGGCCAGTATGTGTTCCTCCTCCACTTCTCAGCTGGGATCCTGGGTGTTGGAGGAGCTAAGACAGAGATGAAGTAGAACAGTGTTTATCCAAACATCCTGGTGAGGAGGAGGCAGTATGCTAAGGCAGGAAGCCTGGGCATTGAGCTTTACAGTTTGTAAGTACTTTCACATTATCTTATTGGGGTAAGTCAGTGGATCATGGACATTTTACAGTCATAGAAGTAGATTTTGGAAGGGGCAAAATAAATTTCCCAAGACTACACACTTGAGAAAAGAAAGTAGAGTCACACCCAAATCCAGAAATTTGGTGTTGGAAAGCTCCCTCCAGGCCACAAACATTTCTCTTTTGGTTCATTTTGGATGCTTTCAAATTCTGTTTAAAATTAGTGTGTTTTTTTTGGAATTTAGCTGATTTTTCTCCTAGATAGAACATTTGCATTTGAATTCTGTGGGAAGCATTCTGCCAGAGCATGGGCACTTCCTACCTGAGAGTAGCTTCCTATAGAAGAAGCCTTCTGGCCAGCAGGAAAGAGGCCTGGAGAAAAGGGTAACACCAGGATCTGGACTTTAATAGTGCTGATGACATGGCTATATGAGTTTGGGAGCAGTTCAGAGATAGCAGCCCTGCAAGGGAAAACAGGAAAAGGGCAGGAGGTCAATTTCCTTCTCCTTTCTGGGCCAGGTAAGGCAGGTTCTGGGCCACTGATGCTCTGTTATGCATTTGGTGCAGAAAAAAACATGGTATCCCCTGGAGCCATTATTGAGGCTGGGAAGTTTGGAACTTCTGTGTCATGGTACATTAGAAGCAGTGCAGCCAGAAGTGAGATGAGCTCCCAGAGAGGCACCACTTCCTGATGGGATGGGTCACTGGCTGTGGATACAGGGAGGTGGAAGGGCCCCATGATAGGAGAGAGACATAGGGGTCAGTCTGCATTAAGATAGTGAGACCCTGGGGGTGGGACCTGCCCACAGCCACATGGTGAGTTAGCCTTGCCAAGGGTGCTTCAGTCAAATATACTCGCACAGCCATAGTGGAGAGGTTGGAGAAGATGACTGGAGGACATGCACCAGATTAGGACAAGTATTATTCCAGAAATTTAAAACTGTGGTGACAAAAGAGGCCTAGGATATATTTGTAATCTCCTTCGTGGAGTGACTGACATTGGAGTATTTTCATTTTGCTCTTATCCTTTTTGTACAGCAGCTGCAACATAAACTGCATCTCTAAAGACCAAAAGCAGTTCCTTCCTCAAAATATAGTATATAAGAAGAAAAAGGTGTTTATATAAAATAGCTATTAATTTTCTCTCTGTGCCTCCAAATCAGGTGAGTGCTGATGAGTTCAGAGAAAAGCAAGGGTTTGTCCTGGCCTCAGCTCAGCCTTCAATAGCAGACTAGGTGTAGAAGACAACTCCAGGGACTCCCTTTGAATCCAAAACAATTACTGTGACTTTGATTATTTGGATACTCATTTCCTTATACTGACATGTAAAAAGCTGGCTAGGGTATTTCCTGTTGTACTCTAACTCTTAGCACCGCCATTCTGGTCTGTATGCGCCACGCCCCTTGACCTTTAAAAAGGAGAAAACAGGATGTCCCATTTCCTCAGGAATGCACAGGTGTGGACCCCCCACATCTTTGCGGGTTTTTTCCCTTTATAAACCACCCTCAAATCTTAGCCCAGTTTCACAGCAGTGTAGATTCCACCCTCACACTATGTGGTTGGATACCAGCCTAAAAATAAATAATAAAGTGCTCTTTTTTCCCTCCAAGACGTCTTGGCCTTTTTTATTCTTTTTGCCTTTTTTACAATTTTCATCTTATTTTGGGGTGCAGCCTTTTGGGGTACAACATTTGGGGCTTGTCCGGAATTAACCCCAAGGACCCCCAAAAGGGCCCCCCTTTTTCTTTTCTCAAGTCATTTCATTGGGTTGGTACTCTGTAAGTATCTTTTTTATGTATGCTCTTCCTTGGTTCATTTGTATTTTGGCGCGCATTTGCATTTGGTAGAGGAGCCTAAGTGCTCTTTCTACACCGGAGCGGGATGCTCTCCGGGTTTGGGGGCATTTTGCCCGTTGGTATGGTCAGGTAATTACCCGTTCATAATTTGTACGGTCAGGTATTGGAATTTACCTGTTCATAATTTGGGAACCAGGAACTGCTTTTCGCTCAACTCCATTCCAGAGAGGGGACAGAAGAGGGTGTGTGTGCATTGTTGGTGTTTTTGTATCTTCTGTGTTCCCTTATTGTGTGTGTGTTTAACCGACCATTTTCTTACTAGTCATCATGGGACAAGGATCTTCATCTGTGCCTTTAACTCCTCTAACTCTAGTTCTTAATCATTTTAAGGAATTTAAGCGAAGAGCCCAGGGATACGGAGAACCTGTTCATCCCGGAAGACTTCGAATGCTTGCTTCCTTGGAGTGGCCTTGCGGAGTCCCTGAATGGCCATCTGTCGGTAGCTTTGACATGGCTATCACGGAGGCAGTCCAGAGATATGTCTTCGGCCCTTTGACTCATCCTGACCAAACTGTCTATATACAGATTTGAATTGATATTATTTTTGATTCTCCTCCCTGGTTAAGAAAGTTTCTTAAGGTTTCCAGGCAGCAGCCCAGTAACACTCTGTTGCTAGCACCGCTAAGAGGAAAACCGAAACCACCACTGGAGGGAGAGGTGGAGGAGCTGCTACCGGCCACTTACCCCATGTCACCACCAGCACTGCCAGAAGAGGAACCTCCTCGAGGTCCACCGAGCCCTATCCGGACCTGGAGCTGACCACACCCGGAGTCACCAGACTCCTCCTCCACAGCCCCCACTCCCGCGCTTTGCCCCTTGCGGGAGATGGCCAACTCTAAGCCCCCATTTTTGTCTATGTTCCTTTCTCTACTTCCTATCTATATAATTGGAAAGGGCAAAACCCACCGTTCTCTAAAGACCCCCAAAGTCTCATTTCTCTCTTAAAATCCATTTTCTCCACCCATTGTCCCATTTGGGATGATTGTCAGCAGATACTGCAGGTGTTATTCATGGCCGAGGAGAAAGAGCACATTCAGGCATTGGGATGAAGGGCAGTGCTGGATCCAGATGGAAATTCATCCTCGGACCCAGATCTCCTGAACCAGAATTTCCCTTTATCTCAACCTGACTGGGACCCCAACACCACAAAAGGTAGGGAGGCTCTAGCCCAGTATCGCCAGTTGTTCCTTACAGCCCTCAGAGGCGCCGCCAAGAGACCCACAAACAAATCGGTCCAAGGTTTCAGAGTTAAGACAATTGGCTACTAAATCTCCATCGGGTTATCTAGAGTGGTTATTGGAGGCCTTTGGTATTTATACACCCATAGACCTGGTCGCCCCTGAGAATGCAAGGGCCATTAATATTGCCTTTGTTACTCAGTTGGCCCCAGATGTTAAAAAGTTACAAAAGCTTGAGGGATTTAAAGAGACGCCCCTTAGTCAGCTAGTAAAAACTGCTCATAAAGTATTTGATAACTGGGAGAGCTGGCAGGAGATCAATGGTAAAAAGGTAACCAAGGTGCTGGAAAGCTTAAGTTCCAAAAGCCTGGAACCCAAGATTACTGACCAATGCAGGATCTCTGAGAGGTAAACAAGCGAGTTGTGACTCTCCACCCTACTGTGCCCAACCCCTATACGTTGCTAAGCTCGCTGAGCTCAGATCGAACTTGGTACTTGGTACTGGACCCGAAGGATGCTCTCTTTACCCTGCCCATCGCTCTGGTAAGCCAACCCGTTGATTTTCTGGTAGACTCGGGAGCAGCTCATTCTGTTTTGACACAGCCATTAGGGACTCTGAAAAAAAGAAACTGAAAATATTAGGAGCCACTGGTACTAAAAAGGTCTATCCGAAACTGCAAGCCTGGCTTGCCAGATCTGGGGAGAAGACTATCTCTTATGAGTTTCTCTGGGTGCCAGAGTGTCCGGATCCCCTTTTAGGGTGGGACCTTTTACACAAATTAAAGGTCCAACTCAGTTTTGAAGCAGCGGCTCCAACCGTGACGCTAGGCTCTGAAACACCTGCACTGGATTTGCCCTTCTCTCTATGTTGATAAAAAAAGGGAACACAGCTAAAGGAGTATTAACTCAAAGCTTGGGACCTTGGCAACACCCAGTGGCCTATGTATCCAAGAGACTTGATAATGTGGCCGCTGGGTGGTCTCTCTGTCTGTGAATAGTAGCTGCAGTGACCTTACAGGTAAAGGAAGCCCAAAAGTTAATTTTTGGACAGAAGCTTATTGTTGTTCCCTCATACTCCCTGGAAACTCTAATCAAGGTCCTGCTGAGCCGATGGCTGTCCAATGCCAGGATTATGCATTATCAGGCCCCACTTCTAGACTCTGCCTCCATTGCTTACAAGACAACTGCAGTGTTGAATCCTGCTATGTTGCTGCCCGATGGTGATCCTTCCGCATCTCTCCATGACTGTTCTGAGGTAATTGTTCACCTCCAAAGTCTCCGATAAGATTTGACTGACGAGCCCTTGCCTAAGACCCCCTCATACTTCTCTGATGGGAGTAACTATATCCATCAAGGTAAGACAGTTGCGGGTGCAGCGGTTATTACTGAATCCCAAGTTTTGTGGGAGAAGCCCTGGAGCCAGGTACATCTGCTCAAAAGGCTGAGCTTATTGCTCTCACTGAGGTTCCCAAACTGGCAGAAGGGAAACAAGTCAATATCTATACAGACAACAGATATGCATTTATACCAGCCCATGTCCATGGAACTATTTATCAAAAACAGTACCTGTTGACCTCTGGGGGACAAAAGATCAAAAATGCCCCCCAGATACTTGATCTACTGGCTGCCATCTAGATGCCAGAAAAGGTTGCAATTATACATTGTAGGGCCCATGATCCTGTTACAAGGGGAAACAACTTGGCAGATGCCAAAGACCAAAAGACAGCTGCAAAATCAGTGTGGACTGAGTTGGCCTTGGCATTATTGTTGATTCCTCCCACTTTGTCGGAACCTGTATATACTCAAAAGGACCTCCATCTAGCAACCCAGCTCCAAGTCCAGTCTAATATCCCTGGAGGCTAACATCAGCTGCCTGACAAGTGAGTCCTATTGCCAGAGGAACTCGGGAGGGAACTTATTCAGCAGGCTCATAGGGTCAGCTCATTTGGGAGGATCAAAACTGGCTGATCTCTTTCAGAATGATATTTTATTCCTCAATTGTCCAAGCTTGCCCAGTCTGCAAGCCTCAGATGCCCACAATGTCAACTTGTAAATCCAAAGCAACAACTGCTGATTGAGGAACCATGCTAGGAAAACATTGGGAAATAGACTTTACTGAAATGGGAAAGCTGTGGCTACAAGGACATAAATATTTGTTGGTAATGGTAGACACTTTAACTGGCCGGGTAGAAGCATACCCTACCATGTCAGAGTCAGCTCTCATAGTAGTAAAAATCTCTTATATATGAGATTATACACCAATTCGGCTTGCCTTTATCTATGGGGTCCGATAATGGCCTGGCTTTCATAGCCCAAGTGTTCCAAAAATTAACTCAGGCTTTACAGACTGATTGGAAACTTCATGGTGTGTACCGGCCTCAAAGCTCAAGACAAGTAAAAAGGATAAATAGGACTTTAAAAATGGTGATAACTAAAATGGCCTTAAAAACTGGTGAAAACTGGGTGCGTCTCCTTCCTTTTGCCCTCTTACATGCGCGTTGTACTCCCTATGTTGCTGGAATTTCACCTTTTGAGACACTATGTGGGAGACCTCTACCCCTCATCCCTAAGATATCCAAGAAAAACCTTGCTGATCTTGCTAACCAGGGCCTTATTAAGTCCCTCCGGGCAATTCAGCCCATCCTGACTTCAACTCACCACTTATTCAGAGAACAGCACCCAGCACCTGAGGCCTCTTCAAGGGACAACCAACCTGCTGCTGACCCCAGAATGTTAGTCCTCATCAAACAGCAACACTGGGAATCCCTTGAGCCTCACTGGGAGGGACCCTATACCATGGTCCTCAGCACCCCAACTGCAGTCAGGGTCACCAGAAAGCCCACCTGGATTCACTACATATACATCAAACTGGTCCTGATGTCCAACGATGACCACCCTCCAGATAAGTGGACTGTGCAGTCCTAAGGACCCTTTAAAGCTTAAGATAACCAAATGCTTTTAATGTTGTTGCTTATTTGTGGCTTCCCTTTGGGAGCCCAGCGAGTCCCTGTTCACAACACTGTTTATGGGACCTGGTTAATAACTGACGATAATACTGGTGAGATGTTGGCAACTAATGCAACTGTCCAGGGTGTTGTAACCCTAGACCTTTGATTTCTACTGAATAGGGCCCCCACTGATGGTTTATGATTATCCAAGAGTGTAAAGGGACATCGAATGCAGTCCAGCTTCCAAAGATCCGGGGTTGTTTTTTTCCTCTCTTTTTAAATTTTATTTTTAATGGCAGCTAAAGGTATTCAGATTACAGTTAAATTATGGCTTTTTAAAAAGATATTTTCTTAGGTTATTTAGAACATGCAAGCCTCATATTTTTAATCAGATAAAATATATATGAAATTAATGAATTTTTCTGATTATAGATTCATCATGACTTTTTGGTTCAATCATTTTGATATTTGCAGTACATGCTAAAATTCAGAATTTTCCAAATACTGAAATTCTACCAGCATTCTTTATTAAGCCGTGTGTGCAAAATTTAAAATTTTTATATTGTCACCTAAAATTTACATAAAATATGTTTAAAGTATTTCAAATTTACAGTGAAGTATAACATTTTAAGGTAGTAAAAACACATGTAATGATTCAACATTTTAGACTACTAAAGGAAAATCACATCAAGGATTTTATTAAAAGTTTTAATGTTATCTAAAAAGCGAGAGGAAGGAAATTGACTAGTAATAAGTAAAAAAAAGAGGAACATAGAAAGTGGTTTTGTCCTCAAGTAAAATGTCTGGCTGTGCCAAAATGTAAAAAAGATAAAAAAAAAAAGCTCAACTTAAAGGTGTGTAGTAAGTTATAAAAAGATTAAAGAGATGTAAATTTTATTTGCCTTGGTTTATAATACCTGCCAGTAACAGGTTTGAAAAGAAACAAATCTGTTCACAATTTGACAGTATTAGATAAGTTTTGGTAGATTTATTCATAAGACTGGTAAACCTTTACTGCAAAGTGTTTCTATTAAAATGAGATTATACTCTCAGTATTGTTCATACTCGCCCGAGAAGGAATTCTTCTGTTATGCTTGGAAATGTATTACTTAAAATTGAGATGGCTAAATCAATAGGATTAAGTATATCTAGTTTCATAGTAGGAGATCAAAACTATAGACATCTCACTACACTCATTAACCAAGACCTAGCTAGCCTTGGCAACTCTATATTTAAATTAAAAGATTCTCTAAGCTCCTTAGCTAAAATGGTTTTACAAAACCACTGAGGCTTGGACCTTCTTTTTCTCTGTTTGGCCTTAGGGAAAACCTGTTGCTTATATACAAACCACTTTGGAGTTATTAGACAAAATATGGCTGCCCTTAAAAAATGCCTACAGGAAAGGAAACAAGGTCAACTGAGAACAAAATTGTTTAAACGTTGGTTCTCATTCTCCCCTTGGTTGTCCACCCTCATATTAGCAGCCATAGGACCCCTAATAGTGCTTTTAGTCAGTATAACTATTGGCCCTTGTATCATAAATAAACTAGTATCTTATGTAAAAGACCGAATACAGGCTGTCAAGCTGATGATCTTAGCTACCTAGGGTTATAAGCTAGTACCTGTAGATTCAACTATGAGCCAATGATTTGGCTCACTGACAAAAATCAGTGGGGAATGTTGTACTCTAACTCTTAGCACCGCCATTCTGTTCTGTATGCACCACGCCCCTTGACCTTTAAAAAGGAGAAAACAGGATGTCCCATTTCCTCAGGAATGCACAGGTGTGGAGCCCCCACATCTTTGCGGGTTTTTTCCCTTTATAAACCACCCCCAAATCTTAGCCCAGTTGCACAGCAGTGTAAATTCCACCCTCATGCTGTGTCGCTGGATACCAGCCTAAAAATAAATAATAAAGCACTCTTTTTTCCCTCCAAGACATCTTGGCCTTTTTTATTCTTTTTGCCTTTTTTACAATTTTCATTTTATTTTGGGGTGCAGCCTTTTGGGGTACAACATTTCCTTCTCTCTTCAGTTGGCTCTAAGCATTGCAAATAAGGCTAGAGGAGGTCAGACAATCCTTTTTCAATACAGATAAGTACAGGATTGAGCACTTGAGATGTTAGAGCAAATTGCTCTGGGAATGTCAACTGGGTAGAGCCTCAAGATAAGAGGCTGTGACTCCCCAGGGCACAAGAGTTTGCATATCAGAACTGAAGCATAGCCCCCCAAAACAATTCCTCTCCTACTTTAACTGGATTATGTAAATTGATCCTTCTACATATCTTTATCTCTGCAATTTACAGAGGTGCTAATCTTGCACCTAGCCAGCCAGCTCAAGTGACTCAAGTAATTCCCATCATCCTGTCACTCATTCCTGAGTCAGGGCCTTTGTCCACATGTCCTCACGGGGATTGGATGTAGGACCCCTTGGCTGCCCTTAACTTGGAATATGTCTTGGTGTCCTTACTTTTGCTGTGGATTGCATTGGTGGTGATAGATTGGAATTAACTTGCTGGGCTTCCAGTGATGTCTCAATGGGATTACAAAAATAACTTTTTGGATTGTGAGGAAAACTAAAAGGATTACAGTACTTGGATGACTGAACTTGATGTTTAGGTTTACAATATTTGGTGCTCAACATGGCCGGAACACATGAGCTTCACAGTACGAAAACTGACCATTATCTAGGAGACAACCCACTGGACCTTGAGTGACGAATTTTAAGGTAAGTGGAGCATTTTCCTAATTATATTGTTCAGACACAAGTAGTAATTTATACTCTAATCGCCAAGGGTAACTATTGGCCAAAAATATTCATTATCTACAGAAGAGAAAGACTTTATTGATTATAAAATTATTGAAAGATGCAAACATTACTACGGTATCACTTAAAAAAGTTTTTAGACTGATCCAACAAATAGTTATATTCTACCCTTCCTTCCCCAAAGCTGGTACACTTGATATGAGTTTGGAATAACATAGATAAAACCCTTCAAGAAACCACAAAAACAAAAAATAAACAACTCCACCCTGAAACTATAGCTACTTTTAATTTAGTCAAGGTAGCTCTCAAGTCCTTGCAAATTAGCTTAGAAAAAGATACAGAGCACCATCAAATTTCCATTACAAAAGACAAACTAATGGCTAAGGCAATTAAATTAGAAAAGAGCCTTGAAGTAGCAATAGCAAATAATTCAGATCACCACAGTAATATGCCTCCAAACGAGTTTAGAGAGATGAATGAAGCCCCTTTTAAAAATGCAGAGAATCAAGTGAGTTCATTATTACAAGATATTCACAAAGATATTCGTCAAGAAATACAAAATCTTTTCCAGTGTATTCACATACACGGCTTCACTCGCTGCACCCAACTCGGAGGTTGTTACCCTGGTTCCTACAGCTCCACCCCCTCCCTTACCACAGACAAATCATAGCACACCTTCTACTTCTCTACTCACAAAAAACCCAGGTACCATGACATGATTCATGCTCAGGCTATGTGTTTTCCAGTATCTGAGGAAAATGATCCAGATAATCCCACGAGAAAACACACTGCTTTTAATTTCCTACTCAAAGAGCTCAGATAGAGTGTCCTCAATAATGGGGTTCAAGGTCCTTATACTATAGGTTGTCTAGACAACATAATTCAAAGTTTTCAAATGGTGTCAGGCGACATGACCCACCTAGCTTGCACGTCTTTCACCGGCACAATGTTTACATTTCGAATTAGAACTAAGGACACTGATTTCAGAACAAGCAGAAATTAACCAAAATAGTGAAGATGAAAACATTCAGACTATAACACTAAAAATGCTATCCAGTGTGGGCAAATCTGCTGATGTAAAAACTCAGGCACATGCCCTGCCTCTTCTTTTCAGGCAATGTAAAGAACTGCTATATCATACATGGATTTCCATCCCAGAAGATTGTACACCTAATAAATCATTTATGCAAATTTTGCAAGGTCCTACAGAGACTTACACACAGTTTGTAGCTAGACTACAAGAAGCAATACATAGACAAGTCTCTCATAAAGAGGCCACTAAAATTATTCTTCAGCAATTAGCATATGACAATGCAAATGAAGACTGTAAAAGGGCCTTAGCATCAGTCCTACACACTAAAGACTTATCCACTTATATTCAAACATGCCAAAATGTTGTATCTGCTACTCATACTTCAGTGCTTATACCACAGGCTATATCCCAATATCTCACTGTTAGATTAAATGTTATTACATGTTTTAATTGTGGAAAACAGGGTCATACCCACAGGCATTGCCCTGAGATTCTAAAAACAGTAGCACCCACAGCTACACAGGTCACTCATAAACTAAACCCTGATTTACCATGTACCCCATGTCCACGTTTTATGAAAGGACTTCATTGGGCAAAAGATTGTAAGTCTAAATTTCATAAAGATGGGACACCTTTATTTCAGGAAAATGGGGAATTGGCCCTTCCATGGGGCCAGGCACACAGGGGAAGGAATCAAGCAGTGTCCTACTGTCCCAGACAGTTAAACCAACTATATGTAGGACTCAATTTCCTCAAGCTTTTATAGCCCAATATATGGATGACATTTCAATTTAATTTTTCTTTTCTTTTCTTTCTTTTTTTTTTTTTTTGTCTTTTTGAGACAGGGTCTCTCTATGCAGGTCAGGCTGGCCTTGAGCTCACTTTGTAGCCCAGGCTGGTCTCAAACTCGCAACGATCCTCCTGACTCAGCCTCCCGAGTGCTGGGATTACAGGTGTGAGCCACCACACCCCGGCTGACATTTTAATTTCTATGTCTTCTAAGTATAGCCTGCTTATGTTCTTTAAGGAAGTCAAAAAAGATTTAACTGCTTTTGGCCTCCGACTAGCTCCTAACAAGGTACAAATGATAAATTCTTACAATTATTTGGGCACTGTTGTTTCTGAAAGAGCAATTAAACCACAAAAGATTCAAATAAGATTGTATGAGCTACAAACTTTAAATGACTTTCAAAAGCTGCTGGGAGATATTAATTGGCTCAGGCCTAAGTTAGGCATTATGACTTATCAGTTACAAAATTTGTATAGTATTCTTTAAGGTGATACAGATTTAAATTCTCCCCGACTACTCACAGAAGAAACTAAACAGGAATTAAGGTTAGTTAAAAAATGCCTTCATTCTAGACAGTGTTTCAGAATTAATAACAACTTGCCTGTTTATCTGTACTACAAACTCCTTATTCTCCCACAGGAATGCTAGGACAATGGGATAACAAAACTCTTTCTCCCATGGAGTGGGTGTTTTCACCTAGTCAACTAATAAGAACTATCTAGGTATATGTAGCACAAATAGCTAGAATTGAGACTATAGGGAGGAACAGAGCATGCCAGCTCCTTGGACATGATCCACATATTATTGTGGTTCCCCTAGATGCTCAACAAAGACAGGCCTTAATTCAAAGGGCCTTATTCTGGCAGGGCTTTAAATGATACATGTGAAGATAGAAATATTGATTTCAGTGTTTAAAAGGGAATAGGCTATTAATAATTACTGAAATATACTAAAGATTAGGCTAACCCTAATACCTTGAGTTATAATAAAATGAGGTGGACACATGTTGACTTCAGCCTGATTAGAGAGTGTAGGGAGTGTGAGACCTTGGCCCAGCTTGAAAAGGAGTGAGTGCTGAGTCTTTAGCTGATGGGAAGGAAAGCTGTGTCAGGTGGAAATGGCGTGATCTGGTGACAGCCCAGGACAAAGCCTGGCCATGTACCTAAGAGTGGGTAAAGGAATGCAGAGGGATGCATCTGTGGCCTTTGGCTTTGCAGGCTACATCTCAGCATGTTTCCTGTGGGAGTTCCAGAAGAAAGCAACAGAGTAATCCAGGAGAAATATGGGGTTCATGTTGGAACATGGACCTACTACATTACTGGAACGATGTACCTTGGATGACTGACAAAAGGAAACAACTTTCCAAGTGTTAGTAATGAAAAATTCCATTTCTGATGACCAATTGTCTCCTGAAAGACTGTCAGTGTAAACCATAGCAAATACATTCTGACCATGATAGCCACAGAGGCAGGACACAAAGAACAGTGTCCCTGATTCCAGGAAACAGCCCATTGCAACCTGTGACCTCTATGTCCTAGACTCAGAGGACTCCAACTGCCCTGCTTCATGACCAGCCAAGGCTTAGAGGCTGGGATGACTGAGGCCATGGAGGTTGGACATCTGAAGGCCACCCCTTATGAAGCAGATCTTCAACCCCTGTGGGGTCATGTGGGAGCAGGGTGACTGCAGAATAGGACTTGGGCTCTGGGCTGCAGCAGATATGTGCACATGGAACCTTGCAGGAGGCACCTTCTCTGGTTAGTCCACCAAACCAGATAAGTCCTTGGAGCCAAGAAACCAGAATTAAACTTTGGTGATTGCCATACTTGAGTGTTCTCTCAGTTGGTGGCCCCTTGAGCAGAGTCAGGAAACTATGCTTTGGCAGGGCTTGGGATGATGTTACAATGTGGTGCTAAGAATTGGGCTTTGAGTTTCAGTCTTCATGACTTTGTTCCTCAACTTCATCATCAACTGCTTATTGGCTAGCTGGCTTCATTTTTAGAGGCTCAGTGCCTTCACCTTCATCTATAAAATAGGGATAGTATTGCTCTCTTTTGGAGCTTCTGAGGGCAGTAAATAGGTGATACACACAGCGCATCCAGTGCTGTACCTAGCCCACTGTGACTTACCATGTGTGGAGCAGCCACTGGGCTCCTGCAGCTTTGTGGGTGTGGCTAAGTAGGGGACGCAGGGAGGGTCCTCTGATTTGAAGGGGGGTTCAAATCCCAGACTTCTGGCACTTCAGCTAAGCAGGGGATGCAGGGAGGGTCCTCTGATTTGAAGGGGGGTTCAAATCCCAGACTTCTGGCACTTCCCAAAGCCTCCTTTAGGAGATGCAAAGGTGTGATGGGGTGAGGGCACCACTCAGTTCTCCACTCTTACTCTGGCTCCAGTCTCTTAGAGGCAGCTAAGACTGGGATGGTGCTGGCCAGGTGTCAGGAGACTGACAGTGCCACCTGGCTGATGACCGCGGACAAGCCCTGGGTTTCCTTTGTGTAACTGGTGGGTCTGTCTGCTGGATGCTGGTCGCAGGATTGGTGCCCAACCTTCGGGGCCTGGCACTGAAGTCCTGCCACCGTCTCCTACCTGCCTTCCAAGCTCCTCCTCCTCGTGCCCACGAGACTCATCTCGGTGCTCTCTTCGTCCCTGGACAGAACCTTCTTGCTAAGCCCATATGTGTCAAGGCCTGGAACCTTTGCATTCCCTGCAACCGCCAGTGCAGGGTCTTGGATAAAGTAGATGGGGTCAGTTAGTCAGGATTGCTTGGTTATGTAGGACAGGAAAATACAAAAAGGAAGTACTAAGATGTATTGTGTATATGCACAACTCCCATATAAAACCATTAGGTACTGCGAACAGGTACTAATAATTTTTTCGCAGTACCTAATGGTGATATATATATATATATATATATATATATATATATATATATATATATATATATAGTGGGGGAGTTGTGCATATACACAATACATCTCAGTACGTCATTGTTTTTTTCACCCACTACACCTTCCCTTCTTTCCTACCCTCTTGATCCCCTTCCCATTTGCAAAAATTCTATTTTCATCCTCGTTTTTCCTTCTAACTTTTCCCATCCTTTTTCCCTCCTCTCTTATCCACTTTCTTCATTTCTTGCTCCCCCATCCATTTGAAAAAGATCTTCCTTCCTAATAATCTATCTTCTATTTTGCTTTCTTTCTCTTACTCGCTATTTAAGTTTGTGTATCTGACTTATTTCACTTAACATGTTCTCAATTTGCATCTATTTGGTTACAAATGGCCTCAACTTTATCATTCTTTATAGCAGTGTGACACTACATTGTGCATAAATATCACATTTTCTTTACCCATTCATTCATTAATGGATATATGTGTCATTTTCAAGAACTAGCTATTAAATTGTGTTGCTATGAACATGGGTTTGTATGTATCCTTGTACTATGATGACTTTAACTCTTTTGAGAAGATACCTAGATGGGAGATAACTGTCTCAAATGGAATTTCTATTTGTAGTTTTTTGGGGAATCTCCACATTGACTTCCATAGAGGTTGTACTAGTTTACATTCCTATCAACAATTTAGTAGGGTTCCTTTTGCCTCACATCCTCACCAGCATTTACTGTTTTTAGATTTTTTTTTTCTTTTTGAGACAGGGTTTTTCTATGCAGTTCAGGCTGGCCTTGAGCTCACTTTGTAGCCCAGGCCGGTCTCGAACTTGCAACAATCCTCCTGCCTCAGCCTCCCAAGTGCTGGGATTACAGGCGTGAGCCACCAAGCCCGGCGACTTTTAAATTTTTTTGATGATAGCCATTCTTTCTGGAGTAACAAGGTATTTCAGTGTATTTCTAATTTGTATTTCTTTAATGGCCAGCAATGTTAAACATTTTTCATATATTTATTGGCCATTTAGTCTACTTCTGCAAAGTGTCTATTTTGGTTGCTGATTTTGATTAGAGGTCTAATTTTTTTTAGTACTTTATATATTATAGATGCTAGTATTCTGTTCAAGGACTACTTGGCAAATTGTTTACTCCATTCTGAAGGTTGTCCAAATTATTTACTCTGTGCATTGTTTCTTTTGCTGTACAGATGCTTTTATATTTGATCCCATTTGTTGATTTTTGTATATATTTCTGAATACTAGTGGGGGTTCTGTTCAGAAAATCCTTGCCTATGCTTTTGTTTTCAAGAGTTTTACCTATTCTATCTTCTAGCAGACTAAGTTTTCTACTTTAATATTTAGATCTTTAATCCAGTTTGGTTTTAGTTTGGTACATGTGAGCTATATGCCTCCAGACTGAGTCTTCTGCATGTGGATATCCAATTTTTCCAGCACCTGCCATTAAAGAGGCTATCTTTCCTCCAGTGTAGCTTTTTGGCTCCTTTGTCAAATAGCTGAATGTACCTTGAGTCATTTGGCTTCTTCTACTCCATTCCATTGATCCATGTGCCTGTTTTTTTGGCAGTACCTTGCTGTTTTCCTCACAGTAGCTTTGTAGTACAGTTTTAAATCTGGGGTTGTTGTGTCTTCTGTTTTGCTCCTGTTGCCCAGGATTGCTTTTACTATTCTGGGTCTCTTCTGATTCTATATGAATTTTGGGATTGTTTTTGTTAGATCTGTGAGAAATGCTGTTGGCATTTTGATTGGTATTATGTTAAATCTGTAAATCAGTTTTGGAACTACAGCTATGTAGGTTATAATGGCTCTTCCTATTCAGGAACAAGGAATACCTTCCCATGTGCTGATGTCCTCAATTTCCTTTGTTAGAGTGATGTAATTTTCATTGTAGAGGTCTTTCACTGCCTTGGTTAGATTAATTCCTAAGTATTTTTCACTTTTCTTGGTCCTATTGTGAATGGTTTTGTTTTCCTAATACCTTTCCCAGTGAGTTCATTATTTGTGTGTAGGAATACTATTGATTTTTGTATGTTTAGTTTGTACCCTCTTGCCTGTTACTGTGTCCTAACTAGGCATCCTGTCCTATAGCTTGAAGTACTGGCCCTTGCATGTGCCCTTATTATAGACAACTAAGTTAGGTAGAAATATTGGGGCAGTCAGACAGGGTAGGCCCTTAAGGGGAGTTAATGCAGAAGATACAACTGTGGGTGGAGGCACATTTGCTGAAGGCCAGACCACAAGATAAAGATGGAATGACTACATCTATATACTTCCCTAAATATCAGTATTGATTGGTATAAATCAATACTAAATAGGTATCAATCACTTGGATGGGAGACCAGGATCTTGACCCATCCCTTCCAGGGAAGGTCTTTGTTCTTTCCATGCACACTTGCTACGTGATTTGCTCCCCCTCTGAATCAATATTATCTAAGTGACTATGCTGGTAATCTTATTGGTTGATCATAGTTTTGTCCCACCTTATACCTGGCTCATGATTTCATACCCACCTTGTGATTTTTGCTCCATAAATTCTCCCCTGTAAGTGGAGTCCATGGCAACCCACTTTCCAGGTCCCTTTCTGTCTCTCTTAGACAGAAGCTCTCTTTACTCAATGTTTCCTGCTCTTAACCTCCATTGTTCCTTAGAATTCATTCCTCATTTTTGGGAAACACAAACTTAGCATATTGGACATCCAGCAGGTTTGGAGTTACAATAGTTTCCTTATATTACCTGGATTATTTGGAGGTCCCATACCACCCCTGTATCACCCTGGTGGCACTGGCACTGATGTAAGCACTCTTTTGCCCTTCCTGGGATCCCTTGCTAGGGCACTGGTCCCTGCTGGTAACCTCTCAGATGATCATGGTCATAACTGTGCATCACTTCAGAACTCACAGTGACCCAGTATTGTCCTGTACTCTTACCTCTAACACTCACAGTCCTCTTACAAATGCATGTTATTACCCCCATTTTATCAGTAAGGCGGAGTGACTATATAGTTCAGGCTGGCCTTGAGCTCACTTTGTGGCCCAAGCTGGTCTCAAACTCAAAACAATCCTCCTGCCTCAGCCTCCTCTGAGTACTGGGATTATAGGCTTCTTCCCTTTCAACAAATAGGAAAACTGTGTCTCAGATATCACACAACCAGGAAGTAGCAGACCTCAGTGCATCTCACACAAAGACTGCTCCTTCATCTCCCCAGGCCCCAGGCCAGGCCAGAGTAGGAAAGCACAGGGGCACACGGAAATAGCTTCAGTAAGGTTGCCCAGCCCATCATGTATGACCCCTCCAAGATATTTATAGGTGGGAAAATCAGGCTCTGCATGCTCTTTGCTACTGCTCTTTTATACCCTGTGTCCCCCCACCCCAAGGGAATGTGGCTGCACCCTGTGATCCCAGCCCCTGGCCTCCTTGACAAAGCCACACCAATTAGCTTTGACTCAGGTTCACTGAGTCACCAGCTAGAGCAAAGAAGAGGTTTGTTTTCTCAGAGATAAAATGAACCCACCCACCTTTTTCTGTTCTGAAATGATGACAGAATTATTGCTCTCAGAGACTACATTGTATTTTTCTTGAAAATGGGAAGAGATAGTGTGTGAAGAAATGAGCTGAAAGTGGCCATGAAGGGCACAGGATGGGAGGGATGACCTCTACATGTCAGTGCAGAGTGGGGGCCAAGTGATATGCAGCAGGGGAGGAGACAGCAGCTCCCTGGCAAGGAGGAAGGCCAATGAGAAGTGCAAGCACGTTGTGGACAAGCAGCAAAGCCTATCAAGGCCTCTTCACAGCAAACTGTGAAGCAGCGCCCCAGACCTCCAAGCTACCTGACTAAACCCCAGCACAATCACAAGTAGCCAGCGGGGAGAAGGAGCCATCATCTGTGGGATATATATCCAATACAAGAGCCTCTCTAAGCCAACCAGTCTGAGTTGGGCAGATGAAGGGATGAAGAGGGATGGAAGGCTCTCGACACTGTGTCTCCCTGTGGAGGAGACAGCTGAGAGGATCTGAGTCTACCAGGCCTGCTGTGCCATGGAGGTAATTACTTTGGATGTGAGGTAACTGGCTCTTGATCCTGGTAGTGGGAAAGAAAACAAAAATGAAAGCCAAAAGAGCTGGCTCTTCCTCCTGCTTAGTGCTGGATGGTCTGGAGCAAGCCCTCAGCCTCTTACACTGCTTCCTCTATGGAAGCAGATGATGGCTACCATCTACCTCCAAGGGTGAAAGGGAACTAACTGTAAGTTACTGTTCAAATGGGAGTCAATGTAGGCAAATTAACATATTCTGGCAGACTTGTCATCCAACTCAGAATTGGAGGTAACGGGAGTGCTATGTTTCATTTTTTTCTTTTTTTTGGTACCAGAGATCGAACTCATGACCATGCTGCTTGCCAAGGTAGGCGCTTACGCCGCTGAGCTAAATCACCAGCCCTTTATGTTTCATTTCTTAACCCCTGAAAAACATGGCGAAACTGGAAGTGCTCTTATCAAGAGTGAGCCATTTTATACAGAATTTCCTGCCCTTTCCCGTGGCACTTGCAAGGCCCTGTAGGAAGGAGCTGGGAAACAGACTTCCATGCTAGTTGCTGTAAAAACTTCAGTTTCAGTTTTGCTTTTTGGACATCTTCATTTCAGTCACTTGCACCATTATGAGGATTAGAAAGACTCTGGGCTGGAGGGTGGTAGTGCATATCTGTGATCCCAGCACTTGGAAGACTAAGGCAAGAGGACCATGGTCAGTTGGAGGCTAGCCTGGGCAACATAGTAAATTCAATGCCAGTCTGGACTCCAAGGTGAGATACTGCCTTAAAAAGGGGCGGGGGGCGGGGATTTAGCTCAGTGGCCTAAGCGCCTGCCTCACAAGGTCATGAGTTTGATCCCCGGTACAAAAAAAAAAAAAAAAAAGAAAGAACGAATGAAAGACAGCCAGCCAGCCAGACAGAAAGATGGTAGAAAATGCTAAGTTTCTTCTTTTATAGCAATAGGTTTGGAAACTATCATGTTTTAACCAGGTAAGTCTACATAAGATCTGGTAAAGGGTGATATTCAGAGTTGAAAGAAACTTAAAGAGGACCACCCGGTTTAACCCTGGAATTTTTCAGATAAGGGACTGAGGTCCAGGCAGGGATTCTCACACACACTGAGTCAGTGAGCCCCGCATTAATCTCCTGTTCCTGTGCTCTTTTCCCTACCCCATAGTCAGTCCTTTTTTTGTTGTTTTTCCTGTTTGGGATTTGCTGAAGTAATTGAATCTGTAAACTTGTTTTTGTTCTTTTAGCAAATTTTAAAATGCTGTCAGTCATTGATTTCAAGTATTTTTTCTGTACCAAGCTCTTTCTCTTCTCCTTCAAGGATTCCAATGAGGTGAGAGTAATTTGATATTGCCTCACAGATCCCTGGGGCTTTATTCATTATTTTTCAAACATTTCTTTTCTGTTCATCCAGTTGGATGATTTGTCGATCTACCTTCCAGTTCTACTGAGTCCTTCCTCCATTACTTGAATTCTGTTGTTGAGGCCATCTAGTGAATATTTTCAGAAGTGGATTTCTCAGCTCTAAAATTTCCATTTGGTTCATTTGAAGTGCAGTTCTTTACTGAGAACTTCTGTCTTTCCATTTATTTCAAAAGTGTTCACCTTTACATCATGAAGGATGGTTATAATTGCTGCTTTAGAAGCTTTCTGATAAATTACCATTGTCTTCTCTTTCCATTTCAGAACTGGTCATGTTTCCTGGTCCTTGTCAAGTTGAATAGTTTTGAAATGTATTCTGGACATTTTGGACAGAGCATGTTGCTTGCTGGTTTTTGTTTTGCATTGCTTTGGCATTAAATCACCTGGTTAATTCAGGTGGCACATTCTGACTTGTCATGTGCAAGTAGTGATTGTTTCTAACATCAGTTCAGGAAAGCCTGTGTTGTGATGCTGGGCATGTGCCACGCATCTGCCCCCTGGAGGTGAGCAGGTGTCTCCTACATGGGATCCTCTTTTCCCCTGCAGGACTTCCCTCTCATTCTTCATTTCTTCATCTCCTTTCCTGCTCCTCTGGCTAGAATGATGGGTCACCTTCAGCATTGGAGCCATTGGTGACATCACAAAGCATCATGCCCCTTGGCCTGCCCTTGTGATTCTTCCGTACTCCTGAGTTCTTGTATCCAGAGGGACAGATTCCCTCTCAAAGACTGTACATGCCTAAACTGCTGCCTTGGTGGTGGCAATATAGTTTGGGATCTGTATCTGGCTATAGGGCTGAGCCAAGGGAAAAAGAAACTGAGGGAAAATGACAAAGATTTTCTCCACACTCTTTGGCTTGCAGGGGCCTCTTTTCCAGATTGTCAGGCCAGGAAAATGGTAAGTTATTCAGCTTACTCTCAGGCCCAAACCGGGAGAAAACAAACATCATTGCTATATTGGTCATAAAAATTGTAATTTATCTAACCAATTCACCTGATTTTATTCACTTTTAAGAGTCCTCAGTTTGTTTGTTTATTTATTTATTTATTTATTTATTTATTGCATCTTGTTCAAAGAGTTTAGACCAAGTTCCATGCTGTCTTGATTACTTTTTCTCTGGTTACTGAGACAAAATATCTAATGCCCAAAATTGAGGAAGGAAAGGTTTACTTAGCTCATGGTTTGTGGAGATTTCAGTCCATAATCTGCTGGGTCAAAGGCAGAGTGGTACATGGAAAAGGGCTACAGTTCATGGTGGTGGCAGATACCAAAAGCAACGAGAGCAAAGCGGGTAAAAGGGAGGGCTAAGTGAAGACTCTTTCTGTCTCCTATATTGTATGTAGGTTACACCCTAGGGTAGGTGTAGTACTCACACCCATAATCCCAGCATCAGACCATGAATCAATCACAAATTCTAGAAGCCTGCATCCATGTCTGCATGAGGCTTTGGAGGGACAACAAAACACAAATCATAACACATGTATGTACTCCATTTGGTTGGAATGGGAAGTCTGGAGCATACTTAGAACCCCCATTTTGATTGATACTTCCCAAGAACTTTATTGACACAGGCCCATGTATAAAACATGTGTTTGGGAATCCTGCATGTCCTAGCCTGGTGGTCCCTATGGAGCAGTAGGATGCAAGTTTTCTACCTTTCTTGGGTAGACCCTTGACATAGCAGTTCACTCGACAAAGACACAGTGGGTGGTGCTCCCCATGTGCTATATTCATGAGACCCAAAAATGGCTGAGCTGATATATGGTCTCTACATTCAAAGAGCCCACAGTCTCTTGGAATAGCAGGAATTTGAACTAAAATGTTAGAAACTGCTTAAAAGCTTCTTGTCCAAGTGTCATGCAGATCTTAGAATCCCAGAGAGCACTTCTTAGTGCTACTTTTAGTTTTATGAACTCTACAAAATGCCTCAATGAGTATGTGTAACAGCGTCATTGTCCACTAAACCAACTTAAAACACAGTTGGCTTGGGGCTCCAGAACTTAAAATGGAATGAAAATATTGGAGAGTGTACTTAGAAGCACTTGCCATGGGGAAAGAATGGAATCTGATATTGAAAATAAAAGAGGAGAGTAAGCCGAGGTCATCTGCTAAGGATACAATTCTTCATGAGTAGACTCACTGTCTTAGCCATTCAGACTACTAGTGCAAATTATTAGATATAAGGCAGCTGAACCAACCAGCATTTATTTTTTGTACTTCTAGAAGCTGGGAGATAAGGCCAGATTACTAGCTGGGGCAGATTCTGGGAGGGACTCTTGCAGGATGCAGACTGCTGACTTCTCACCTCTTTACATGGTACAAAGATGGCCAAAGAGTGCTCTAGAGTCTCTTCATGCAAGAAAGGCCACCAATCTGATTTATGATGGAACAATTTTCATGACCTAATCACCTTCCAAATCATTACATTAGGTACTTAGATTTCAACATATGCATTTTGTGGGAAGATAAGCATTCCAATCACAATATCACCCAGCTTTTCTGTCTTTGAAAGCAGTTACCCTTCTCTTATACACTGAAGCAATGCCAGAGTGTTGAACCTTGAAAAAGAGGCAGAAGGCAGGAGGAAAGACTAGAGCTTTCATGTGTAGCCAGGACAATGACACATGGATCAGCCTAGGAAGGAGTTACGGCTTGTGTCTAGATGCCCCATCAAGGACTCATGCCGTCAGCCATAGGTGGTGTTTTTTTTTCTCCCCCAGAGATGGCTATAGAGTGTGCAATGGTGGGCTCAAGGACACCAGGATTAAGGGTGAGTTCTAAGCTCCAACACGGCTGGATCTCAGAGGCCACTGGCTCTCCTCTCAGCCTGTGCTGGGGCACTTACCAAGAGGGTGGGCAAACTGCCTTCTTGTGCATTCACCTAAGTTCCAACATGGCCGGATCTTGGAGGCCTCTGGTTCTCCTCTCGGCCCACGCCAGGGGCGCTTAGGCCTTGGTACATTTCTTAGAATAGTCCCACATCCTTTTGATTTTTCTGTATTTTGAGAGTCATATTGTTCACTCCTTTGTTGTTGCTGTCCTACTTGGGCCCTTACCACTTTTGCCACTTGTTCTCATCAGGCTGTCTGCTGTCAATCCCCCCCCAAATTCTACCCATTGTGGATCTTCATTTTTTCCCCCTCTTGCTGCTTCCTTCTTTTTTCAATTAATTTTATTGGTATATTTTATATATATATATATATATACATATATATATATATATGTATATATATATATATAATGATAAGATTCATCATGGGAAATAGTTACCTGTACATGATATATCTTGATTCTTTTTTCCCATTTCCTTCTCTTCCCTGCAACCCCTCTTCCCCTCTTTATTTACAGAAGCTTTGTTTCTATTTTTCCTTTCTATTCTCTTTTTCTTTTCTCTTCCTTTGTTTTCCCCTCCCCCCTAACCGTTCTCCTTTCTATTTGAACATTTTTCCTATTTCACAGTATCCTTATACATTTTGGTCCTTATTTACCCTTTCAGTTTCTCACACTGGAGAAATAATTTTGTATTTAAATATATGTCTGACTTATTTCATTTAATAAATGAAATATGCTCATTTAAATATGGTCTTAATGAGCATCCATTTACAAAGAAATGTCTCAAGTTTATCCTTCTTTAAAGCAAGGTAGCACTCCATTGTATAAAACCCCCACATCTTTATCCATTCATCAGTTGATGGGTATGTAGGCATGTCTCCAAGTTGTATCTATTACAAACTATTCTGCTATAAACATGGTTGTGAATATGTTGATGATTCCAGATGAAGTTTAGGATTGTTTTCTCTAATTCTATGAGGTATGCTATTGGTATTTTGATTGGGATTGTAATAAATCTGTGTAACAATTTTGGAAATATGGTCATTTTATTATATTGGTTCTTCCTACCCAAGAACAAGGACTATCTTTCCATTTTCTTGTATCTTCTTCAATCTAATTTTTCAGAGTACTGTAATTTTCAATGTAAAGATGCTTTATTTCCTTTATTAGATTCTTAAATATTTCATTTTTCTTGATGCTATTATGAAAGATGTGGTTTTCCTAATTTCTCTCTCAGTGAGTTTGTTGTTTGTGTACTGGAATAGTATTGATTTTTGAGTGCTGACTTTGAATCCAGTTATGCTACTAAATTTGGTTATTAAATGTAGAAATCTTTTGGTGGAGTTTTTAGACTCTATATACTCTATGTAGAGTATCATGTCAACTGCAAATTATGATAATGTAATTCCTTCCTTTTCTATCCTTACTCCTTTTATTTCTTTCTCTTGTCTAACTCCCTGGCTAAGGTTTTCAAAACTATAGTGAGTAAGAGTGGTGTCAGTGGATGTGCTTATCTTGTTCCTGATTTTAGATTGAAAATTTTATTTTTGACCAGTTAATATGATGTTGGTTGTTAGTCTGTCATAGGCAGCTTTTATCAGGTTGAGATAAAGACTATCTATGTTAATTTTTTGTAGGTTTTTTAAGATCATGATTGGTTGTTTGACTTCTTCAAATGTTTTTCTTCGTCTATTGAGATAATCATGTGATTTTTGTCCTTGGCTCTGTTAATATAGTGTATTATATTTACTTCTTTTGCATATGTTGAACCATCACTGCATCTCTGAGTTGAATCCCATTTGGTTCTTCTTGATGATTTACTGCATTCTGTTTGCCAGTATCTTATTGCAGATGTTTATGCTTAGGTTCACCAGGGAGACTGGCTGTAGTTCTCTTTTTTTTCTACCAAATCCATTATATTTCAAGGAGAAAGAGGAAAAGAAAAAACAACTAAAACTAAATTTCAAAACACATCAATCAGGGGCAACAATGGTACATACATTGCACATCGTCATCCCCAAATCATTACCCAGAGCACAAAACATCTGCATTCAGTTGTACAAACAATATTGGCACAAATCTTTCTCTTCATTGAACTCAGAGAAATCAATAGTATACCTGTGTTAATTACATATACATACATATACACGTACACATATTGTTTCAACTTCTCACACTAATGAGACACTATGATGTTTACACATGTGTCTTATTTCACTAATGAGTATGTTCTCAAGTTGCATCCATTTACCTATAAAAGTCTTCAGTTTATCCTTCTTTATGGCTGAATAGTACTGCATTGTATAAAAAATACCATATCTTTTTTATTCATTCCTCAGTCAATGGGCATTTAGGTTGTTTGCAAGATCTGGCTGTTACAAATTGTGCTGCTATAAACATGGGTGCACATATATTGCTGTGATATGATGTCTTTAATTATTTTGGGAAGATATCCAAAAGGGGGATAGCTGGGTTGAGTGGTACCTTTAATCCTAGTTTTTTAAGGAATCTCCACACTGATTTCCACAGTGGTTACAGGGGTCTGCATTCCCATTAACCATAGGGAAAGGTTCCTTTTTCCCCACAACCCCTCTACTATTGGAATTTTGATTGGGATTGCATTGAATCTGTATAATAGTTTTGAAAGTATGACCATTTTCACTATATTGGGTCTTCCTACCCAAGCACAAGACATCTCTCCATTTTCTAATATCCTCTTCAATCTCCTTTTTCAGAGAACTGTAGTTTTCAATGTGGAGGTCTTTTACATCCTTTGTTAGATTGACTCCTAGATACTTCATTTTTTTGGATGCTATTGTAAAAGGTACTGTTTTCCTGTTGTGATTTGTGTTCCTGTGGCTGCACCCCAAGCCTCATGCAATCACAGATGTGACCAAATCTAGCATTTGTGATTGGTTTGTTGTCTAGTGCTCAGATTGGTGGTGTGTTTCACCTGCCCAGGGATGGAGCCAGGATAGGATGTATAGGTGGGAAAGAAGGTGTGTCTCTCTCTCTTGCTGGTTCACGCCTTGCTGTTTGCAGTTGGCCATGATAGGCTGCCCCTCCATGCCATGCTGCCTTGGTGCCATACCATGCTGCCTTGGAGCCAACTGACTAAAACCTCCAAGAACTATAAGAAATAAACCTTTCCTTCCCTAACTTTGGGCATCAGGTATTTTGTCTCAACAAGTAAAAATTAAGACATTTCATATTTTCTCTCTCAGTGAGTTTATCATTCATGTACAGGAAGGCTATTAATTTTTGAGTGTTGACTTTGTAACCAGCTATATTACTGAATTTGCCTATTAAACCTACTAGTGTTTTGGTGGAGTTTTTGGAGGTCTTCTAAGTAGAGTATCAAGTCATCCGCAAATAGTAATAATTTAACTTCTTCCTTTTCTATATTTCTTGTATTTATTTCTCTTATCTAATTGCTCTGGCTAAAGTTTCCAGGATTATACTGAATAAGAGTGGAGACAGTGGAAATCCTTGTCTTGTTACTGATTTTAGAGAGAAAGCTTTCAGTTTTTGTCCATTTAATAATGATGTTGGCTGTTGGTTTGTCAAAGAGGGCTTTTATCAGATTGAGGTAAAGACCATCTAGTCCAATTTTCTGTTTTTTTTTTTTATCATGAATGGGTGCTGGACTTTGTCAAAAGCTTTTTCTGCATCTATTCATCTTATGCATTTTTGTCCTTGGCTTTGTTAATTTGATGTATTACATTTATGGATTTATGTATCTTGAACCATTTCTGCATCCTTGTAATGAATCCCACTTGATCATGATGTACAATCTTTTTGATGATTTGCTGCAGTCTGTTTGCCAGTATATTTATTGAGGATTTTTGTATCAATGTTCATTAGGGAGATTGGCCTGTAATTCTCTTTCTTAGTTGGGTCCTTTCCTGGTTTTGGAATCAGAGTAATGTTTGCTTCCAGGAATGAATTTGAGAGTATTGCTCCCATTTCAATTTCATTAAAGAGTTTGAGAACCAGTAGTATTAGATCTTCACTAAATTTCTTGTAGAATTTAGCATTGAATTCATCATGGCCTGCACTTTTCTTTGTTGCTAGGTTTTTAATTACGCCTTTGATTTCACATATTGATATTGGGTTATATAGGATTTTTATATCTTCTTGATTCAGCTTTGGTAAATTCATTTGTATCTAGGAATCTACCCATTTCTTCTATATTTTCCATCTTACTGGAATACAAGTTTTCAAAATTGGTATACATGATTTTCTGGATTTCTTCAGGGTCTGTTGTGATTTTGCCCTTTTCATTCCTAATTGCATGGATTTGAGTCTTTTCTTTCCTTTTTTTTTTTTGATAAGGTTGGCTAAGGGTTTGTCAATTTTATTTAATCTTTCAAAGAATCGACTTTTCAATTCATTGATTCTTTGTATTGCTTTTTTAGTCTCTAGCATGTTAATTTCTGCTCTGATCTTATAATTTCCTCCTTCCTATGAACATTTGGTTTAGCTTGCTCTTCTTTTTCTAGAAGTTTGAGGTTCAACATTAAATTGTTTATATGTGCTTGCTCTGTTTTCCTGATATGGGTATTTATTGCTATAAATTTTTCTCTTAGGATGGCCATGGTGGAACCCAGGAGGCTGCACAAAGAAGCAATTCACCTGCCCTCTTGGTAAGCACCTTCCTCCAGCATGAGCCAAGAGGAGAACCAGAGAGCTGCCCACGAGATCTGCCCACGGCCATGGTGGAACGCAGGAGGCTGCACAATGAAGCAATTCGCTCACCCTCTTGGTAAGTGCCTTCTTCTGGTGTGAGCCACGAGGAGACCCAGTAGTGTCTCCTGTGAGCCTACTGGTGCGCAGCTCCCCACCCCGCCCCCATTAGCAACTGGGGACAGAGGTCTGAGCATCTCTTGGCAGGATGACTGTATGCAATATAGCAAAAATGGGGGTCTCCTCTATCTTCTCTTTGAAAGCGATTATTGTTTCCAGTTTTGTTTCATTATGATTAATTGCTTTACTCTATTCAATATTCTCCTTCAATTAATTTTATAATGCTCTGTCTTTGGTTTGATTTTGCTATATCTAATTGACTAGACAACTATTGTGAAGATAATGAGATATACTATGGTATCTATTACTGTTATCCTGGTAATCTGCTGTGAAGTTCTGTACTAAATTCACTGCACTGTCTCAATTGGCTTTGTTCTGTCTTATTCTGTTGTATTTCTATTACCTTCAAAATAAAAATTTTTTTTCCTCTTAAGACTTTTCTCATTGTATCCCACAAATTCCAGTATGTTGTATTATCATTATCATTCAATTGTAAAAACTGTCTAATTTCTTCTTTGATTTCCTCTGTGACCCACTGATTGTTCAGTATGATGCTATTTGATTTCCATGTGTTTATGAAGTTCTTGAGTTTTCCTTTGGCATGGATTTCCAATTTCATTGCATTGTGGTCTGATAGTATGCATGGATAATTTCAATTCTTTTGCATTTACTTAAGCATGTTCTATGAGCCAGTATATGGTCTATTTTGGAGAATGTCCCATGTGTAGCTGAGAAGAATATGTATTCTAATGTTGTGGGGTGGAATTCTCTATAAGCATATACTAAGTCTATCTGTTTAGAAGCTTGATTTAGTTATAATATTTCATTATTGCTTTTTTGTCTAATTAATCTTTTTGTGACAGTGGGGTATTGAGATCTCCCAATACAATTGTATTAGGGGTTATTTGATTTTTTGTGTCTGTTAGTAATTGTTTTATATAGTTGGATGCACTGGTATTATTTGCATATAGATTTATGATTGTTATCGCTTCCTCTTGGATTGCTCCTTTATGAGGATGCAGTGGCCTTCTTTATCTCTTAATCAGTCTTGGCTTGAAATTCACTTTTGTCTTCAAATAGAATAACTACTCCTGCTTTTTTCTAGGTTCCTGTCACATGGGAGTATTGTTTTCCATCCTTTCCCTTTTAGTCTATGATTTTCTTTTTTAATTAAATGTGTTTCTTTTATGCAGAATATTGTTGGATCTTGCTTCATGATCCATTTTGCCAGTCTGTGTCTTTTGACTAGTGAATTAAAATCATTAACATTGATAGTTATAACTGAAATGTATTGACTAATCCTTGTCATGTTATTTTCCCATTGTTGGCTCACCCATTATCCCCATTTCTCTAATTGTTTGCTTAATTGTTTGCCTGGTGGATTCTTTCTGTTGGGGTTCATGGAGCTGTAATCCTTATTATTTCTTTCTAGAATGTCCTTCAGGACATTTTGGAGTACTGGTTTGGTGGTCACAAATTTCCTCAGATGTTCTTTATCATGGAAGTATCTTATTTCTCCATCAATTTTGAAAGATACTTTTGTGGAGTACATCAGTCTGGGTTGAAAGTTATTTTCCTTTAGAACTTGAAGTACTTTACTCCAAGCTGTCCTTGACTTGATTTTGTGCTGAGGAGTCAGCTGTAATTCTGATAGGCTTTCCTTTACAGGTGATTTGTTTGTTTTTTCTCACAGTTTTTAGGATTCTATTCTTGTGTTGAATTTGTGGAATCTTAACTATGATGTGCCTGGCTGTAGATTTTTTTGATCACTGCTAATTGGAGTTCTATATTCATCATTTATCTGTATGTCAAATTCTCTTTCTCTACCTGGGAAGTTTACTGTCATGATGTCTGTGAACATTTTTTAAATGTCGTTGATGGTATCTCCTTGTTCATTGGCTCTGATTAATCTTAAATTATTCTTCTTTGTCTCATCTATCAGCTGCTGGATTTTCCCATGGTCCCTTGCTACTTTTGAGAAATCTTTCTTTTCCTGGTTGCTAACTGCAATCTTGTCTTCAATATCTGAGATCCTATCATCCTAACCTGCTTTGAATACTTTCAATGGAATTTTGATTCTCTTGGATATCTGTTTGAATTTGCTTTATAGATTTCATTTATTTCCAATGCTGATCTTCCATAATTTTCTTAAGCTCATCTATTTTTTTGTCTGTGTCTGTTCTAACATCACTAAGCATGTTCTGTATTTTGGTAATCTCTGTAGTTGAGAGATTATTTCTGATTTCATTTTTTCCAGAGCCTCTTTCAATTGCTCTGTTGTTTCCACTTCAGAGAGACCTGCTGGGGGCCTTTCAGATTGTCCCACCTCATTGACCCCTGGATTTGCCTTTGACAAACTGGAGGTCTGGGGTTGCATTTTCCTTAAGTGTCTTCTCATTTTATTTCCTCTCTTTTTAAAGTTTAATTCCTGAGGTGATGGAAGATTCTTTTTTTTTTTTTTGTGCTAGGGATTGAACTCACGACCTTGCACTTGCCAGGCAGGCGCTTGTGCCACTGAGCTAAACCTCCAGCCCCAAGATTCTATTCTTGTGTTGAATTTCTGGAGTCTTGACTATGATGTGCCTGGCTGTAGATTGCAAGTTGCCTATGGTGATTGCTTTATTGGTAGTATTTAGGACCCTTAGGTGATGATTACTTCCCTGAGGTATCTTCCAGGTGTAGCTGGTTTTTTGGTTTTGAGTCCACTGGAAAATCCTACTTCTTCAGTTTGTTGGAGATGAGGTTACTGTTTGTTTGGCCTGTTTTTTTTTTGGCACTGTGCCTCCATATTCTCTGTGACCCTTAGTTAATGTCAGTCACGTAATACCATGACCAATAGCTGTTTAGAACAATTATGTCAATTTTGGCTATAGTGGTACCAAATGCAACCTCAAAAACAACAAACTGAGGTAGTTGTTAATCTGCAACTTTTAGCCATATGAACTAGAACTGTGATTACATAACAAGTTGTAACATAAACCAGATAATTATATGCAATATATAAGTCTGTAATGTGTCAATTTTGCCCTCAAGGGTTCAAATTTAAAATGGATAAGGAGAAAATAGAGAATTGGAAGAAGAGAAACAGATTAGAAGTAAGGTTGGAGGACAAAGGGGGATTATGTTAACTTGGGGAATTGGTGAAAACTGAAGGAAAAGAGAGATGAAAGTGATAAAAGGAACCACAGAATACAACCACACCAACAAAGAGGTTAGGAACCACTTTCATGGTCATATAAAAACAATGAAGGCGAAATAGGAAAAAAAAAAAAGGAAAAAAAACAGTCCACTTTCAGGATTTTCTCTGGGTTCATTAGTAGACAATCTATGGAGACAGAGTCCTAAATTGTGCTGATTCTTCCCAGTAAGCCAGCAGTTGCTTTATGGAGGAGTAGTGGATAATCTCAGCAGGCCTGCCCCGAGACTAGACTTATTGGCCTTGCCACAGTCCAAGCAATTTCCATAGGTTTGCACCCTGTTGGGAGCTACTAGAGGAAGCCAGCAGCCATTCTGGGTTCTGAGCTCAGCCAGCCCACCTCCAAGATGGCTCCCAGCTAAGCACTGTATCCTCACAGGAAGACTAAATCCTTTGCACTCACTGCCAGCCAGTGCAGTCCTCCACACCTGATGCTCCCCTCCACTGCTGTGTCTCTCTGTAGAGGCCTCTGGTGTTACCAACTGTCACCATGACCATGACCATGCACCCTCAGATCCGAACAGCTCCTCTCATGCAGTGAGTCCTGCCTGCAAGTGAAGGCATCTCAGGAGGAAGGTACTGCCAGTAACCACCTTCTTATTCCTTGAAGTTTTTCTTTTTACTCTCTCTGTGGGCTTCCATTTGCACTTTAGATTATTCCTGGGTCCAGGGGGCCCATTTCCTTCCTTCTTGTCTTCCGCATGATGCTATGTTCCAGCATCTGGACAGTGATTCTCACAGAGGCTGTTTTCTCTGCTGCTTACTGCTCCACCATCAAACATCTGGTTTCCCTGTAGTTTTCTTTTGGTTGGATCCTTCTCTGATTTTGGTATCAAGGTAATGCTTGTTTTCAGGAATGAGTTTGGGAGTATTGCTTCCATTTAAATTTCATTAAACAGTTTGAGGAATAGTGGCATTAGAACACCTCTAAATTTCTTGTAGAATTTAGCAGTGAATCTACCACAAACTGGGCTTTTCTTTATTGGTAATTTTTAATTACATTTTCAATTTCACTGACTTATATTGGGCTGTTTATAATTTTTATATCTTCTTGGTCCAGCTTTAGTAGTTCATATGTATTTAGGAATCTGTCCATTTTTTCATTTTCTATCTTATTAGGTTCTTGAAGTAGGTATTGGTGATATTCTGGATTTCTGCAGGATCTGTTGTGATTTCACTCTTTTCACGCATTGCATGTATTTGAGTTTTCTTTCCTTTTTTCAAAAATGCTGCCTAAGTTGTCAATTTTGTTTAATCTTTCAAAAGATCCAACTCTTTGATTCCATTGTTCTTTGTATTATTTTCTTAGTCTCAATTGCATCATTTTGGCTATGAGCTTTATAATTTCCTCCCTTGTATGAACTTTAGGCTTGATGTGCTTTTCTTTTTCTAGAAGGTTGAGGTTCAATATTAGGTTATTTATTTGAGCTCCTTTTGCACTCATGATATGGGAATTTACTAGTATAAATTCCTCTCCTAGTATTGCTTTCATTGAATCTGTTAAGTTCTGATGTGTTGTGTTGTTCTGGTATCTTTTGTTTAATTGTAGAAATTGTCTAATTTCTTCTTTAAATTTATGTTACCCATTGGTTGTTCAGGAGGGTATTATTTAATTTTCATGTGTGTATGCAATTTTGTAGTTTTTGATTTCCAATTTCATTGCACTATGGTCTGATAATATGCATGGAATAATTTCAATTCCTTTGCATTTACTTAAGTATATTCTTGGTTTTATTTTAAAGAGAAAAACCCCCAGAAAAACAAGAAGCAAACAAACAAAAAAAACAACAAAAAAAGAAAAATGACAACAATAATAAAAAACAACAATAGTGACATAGGTTTTCAAAACAAGATGATAGGAATTTAATAATGGTTGTTATACTGCATATTGTTCCAAATAGTTGCTCAGGTTACAGGAATAAGACAAAACAATAAAATGGAACAAAATGTTGAATTTCAAATACAAGTCAGAAGAAAATCCCTCGCAGTTGCTATAATGCATTTTGTTATCCTCCAAACAGATGCTCAGACTACCAGCTTTAGGCCTACAAAGTCAAATGATTCAAGAATAATTATTATTGTTTTTACTTCAGTTGCTAATATCTGGGCCTGAGTTCCTCTGTATCAACCAGTTGCTTTCCAGGGTGGGCATTTGTTGCTCTTCTTGTCTCTTAGCCTGTATACCAGCTGGCTCACTGGAAAATGTGGTTTGGCTTTTTGATTCTCTTCTTATTCCCCATGGCTGTCACTGACTCACAGGAAGGCATGGTTTGGCTTCTTGATTCTCTTGTTTCACATGGCTGTTGCTGGCTCATGGTAAGGCATTATTTGGCTTCTTGATTCTCTTCCCATTCCCCATGGCTGCTACTGGCTCATGGGAAAGTGTGGTTTGGCTTCTTACTTAAGCATATTGTATCAGTCAGTATGTGGTCTATTTTGAAGAATGTTCCATGTGCAGATGAGAATATGTATTCTGTTATTGCAGGGTGGAACACTGTAGACATCTACTAAGTCTATTTGTTCCAAAGTTTGGTTCAGTTCTGATTATTTGATTTTTTTTTTTGTCTAGTTGATCTATTTGTGACAGTGAGATATTGAGGTCTCCTATTATATTAGTGCTTATTTGTTTTTTTAGGCCCCTTAATATTTGTTTCACATAATTGGGTGTACTGGTATTTGGTGCATATATATTTATGATTGCTATCTCTTCCTCTTGGATTGTTCCCTTAAAAAGGATGTAATGATCTTTGTCTCTCTTGGTCAGTCTTGGATTTAAATTATCTTTGTCTGAAAATAGAATAATAACTAGCTCTGCCTTTTTTCCTAAGTTCCTACTGCATAGAGTATTTTTACCATCCTTTGACTTTTGGCCTATGAATTTCATTCTGAGTTAAATGTGTTTTTTCTTTGCAGAATACTGTTGAATTTTGTTTCTTGATCCATTCTGCCAATTTGTTGCTTTTGATTGATGAACTGAAACCATTAACATTGATGGCCATAACTATTATATATTGACTTATCCTCCTCATTTTATTTTCCTGTTAATGGTTGCCTTTATTTTCCTTTGTTTAATTACTTGCCTTGCCTGGTACATTCATTCTGTTGGGGTTCATGGACTGATAGTCCTTATTAACTCTTCTAGAATGTCTTTCAGAACTTTTTAAGAGTGCTAGTTTGGTGGTCATAAGTTTCTTCAGCTGTTCTCTTTCATGGAAGTATCTTATTTCTCCATCAATTTTGAAAGATAGTTTTGTGGGGTACTTAAATCTGGGTTGGATGTTGTTTTCTTTTAGGGCTTGAAATAGTTCATTCCAGCTGAGCATGGTGGTACATCCCTGCAATTCCAGCAGTTGGGAGGAAGTAGGAAGATCTCCATGAATTTGAAGCTAGCCTGGGCTACATAGCAAGTTCAAGGTCATTCTAAACTGCACACTGAGACTCTGTTTTAAAAAAATCACTCCTGTGCTGGGGATTTAGCTCAGCGGCATAAGAGCTTGCCTTGTAAGCATGTGGTCGTGACTTTGATCCCCGGTATTGATAAAAAAAAAAAAAATCACTCCAAACTCTCCTTGACTTAAAGGCTTGTGTTGGGAAGCCTGCTGTGATTCTGATGGGCTTTCCTTTACAGGTGATTTATTTCTTTTCTCTAATGATTTTTAATATTGTTTTTGTACTAAATTGCTTGAACCTTGACTGGTGTGGTTTTTTTCTTTTTCTTTTTCTGCATGGTTGATTAGAGTTCTACATGCCTCACTTGTCAAAATTTTTTTCCCTGCTTGAGAAGTTTTCTGTGATTAATTTTGTGAAGACTTTATGTCATTTATCTCCTGCTTTTTCCCTGACTTCAATTGATTTTACATTATTTTTTGCACCATCTAGCAGTTGTTGGGTTAATTTTCCACAATCTGTTGCTATTTTTAAATCTTTCTTTTCATGATTGCTAACCTCAACCCCGTCATCTAGATCTTATATTCTCTCTTCTCATTGGTTAATTTTGCTGCATATACTTTCAATAGAATTTTCAACTTCCTGGGTATCTATTTAAATATGCTTCATAAATTCCATTTCTTTCTAATGTTGGGCATTCATGGCTTACATTATTTTCCTAAGCTCTACTATTTTTTAAAAAAATCTGTATCTATTCTAGGTTCACTAACCATGTCCATAATTATTGTCTTATTCTCTGCAGTTATCTGAGAAATTATTTCTGATTTGACTATTTAAAAGCCTAATTACCTGCATTATTACTTTCATTCTTACCATTTCAGAGTCTAGGTTGGTTGATTTTAATTGTTCTAACTTATTACCCCGTGAGATTACCTTTCATGAGCTGGAAGTCTGGAGCTGCATTTTGCTTTCATGTCATCTCATTTTCTATTTCTTTAAATTTAATTCCTGCATTGATGCTTGTAAGGTGCTTATAGTAGGTACCCTTATTTCTAAAATTGAGAACTCTTAGCAAATCACTGCTACTCAGAGATGTATTGCAGGTATAGTTTGCTTTTAGGTTTTGAGTCTGTTGCAAGATCCTACCTCTTCAATTTATTAGGGATGAGAAGTTATTGCCTATTTGGCCTAGCTCCCTCTTTGCCATTGGCATATAGCATTGTTTATGGCCCTCAAGCAATCTCAGTTGTGGCATACAAGATAGAACAACTGATTAGTTGTTCAACTGAGCAACTGAACAATTTTCTCACCTTGGGTGAAATAGTATAATCAATAATAACAATATTAAATACAGCCTAGACTATTTAATAAATGGTACTGGAAAAACTAGCTTTCTACATGCTGAAGACTAAAGCTATACCAATGTTTATCATCAAGCACTAAACTAAAATTAAAAGAGAAACATTAACTCTGCTGGAAGACAGAGTGGGCAGAACTTTTGAAGACATTGGTATAGCCACAGACTTTATGAACAAAAGTCCAGTCACACAGGAAGTATCAGAAAGAATCAACAACTGAGTCTCATCTTGTTAAAAAGCTATTGCACAGCAACAGAAACTGCAAATAGAGTGAAGAGACAACCTACAGAGTAAGAAAAATTTTTACAGCTGTTCCTCAGAGAAAAGACTAATGTCTAGAATATATAAAGGACTCAAAAAATCAGGCCTCTAAATTTAAATACCCAATTCAGAAATGGGCATGTGAAGTGAGTAGATACTTCTCATATGAAGGAAGTAGAAACAGCACATAAATATATGAAAAAATGTTCACCATCACTGGTTATGGGAGATGTGCAAATTAAAGCAACACTGAGATTCCATCTCACTCCTGGAAGTATGGCTATTATAAAGAAATCAACCAATAACAAATGGTGGTAGGATTGTATGTGGAAAGAAACCCTTCTCCAGTATTGATGGAAGTGTAGATTGGTAAAACCACTATGGAAATGTGTGGAGCTTCCTCAGAAAACTAGCACTAGAGGTTCCACTTGACCCAGATAGTCCCCTTCTTGGTATCGTCCCAAAAGAATTAAAAGTATCATATTATAGGAATATATTCACATCTTGAGACCACACTCTTAAGTACAATAAATCAGACAAATGTGTAAATATTGCTTTTTTTCTCTGGTGTGAGAAACTGAAAGGGTAAATAACTACCAAAATGTATAACAGATGCTGCCATTGTGATGCTTGTTTCCTTCAGGTAACCACTGTAGGCAAGGAGAAACAGCCAGACCCGCCCCTGTGTGCCTGCCACCATCCGGGTGCTCACTTCCCGCAGGCAGCCAGCACAGGCAGGGAGAAACAGCCAGAACTATCCCTGTGTGCCTGCCATCATCAGGGTGCTTGCTTCCCTCAGGTAACCAATGTGGGCGGGGAGAAACAGCCAGATACGCCCTACGGGCCTGCAGGCCACCACTGAAGATGCTTGCTTCCTGTGGGCAGCCAGTGTGGGCTGGGAAACTCAGACAAATATGTCCCTGCATGCCTGCTGCCATCAGGGGAGTCCTGGTGTAGCCACACAGAACAAGAGAAGAAACAGCTCCACTACCATGCACCCATAGCCACCGGGGAAGCCTCAGTGTGGACACATGGGTCTGGAGAAGCCCACCCCATACCCACTGCCTTCCTGGGAATCTGGGTTCAGAGAAACTCAGGTACCTGGCCTATACCCCTACACCACAGAAGGGCAGCCAACACAGGAAATGCCTGGGACCCCACAACTGGTTTGTCAGGAGGAACTCAGGAAAATGTCAAGATGAGGGAGCAAAACGCAATCTCAGACCTCCAGTCTACACAGAACAAGTCTGAAAGATATAAACATAGAAGAAAATAGAATTTACACAGCTAAAATCTCTGAGAGGATAGCAACTGAAGTAGAGAAACAACTTCATAAGGCTGTAAAAATAATCAAATTAGTAATAATATTTCAGGTAAAAGAAGAAATCAAAAACATAATCAAAGAATTGTTCAGCATATCTAAAGAAGACACAGATAATAAAAAGGAACATAGGAAAATTATGGAAATTTTAATCAACAATATAGGAAGAAATTATAATGCATGAAACAGATTCAAAGAGATATCCTGGAAATTTTAAAAATTCCATCAAAAGCTGGCAAAACCACTTGAAAGAGACTAAAGACAGACTTTCAGATCTTGAAGAAGGATTTGCAGCTTGTGATCTTGAAAGGAAAGATCTCTTAAAAATAACAAGGAACCAGGAAATAACAATTCAGTGGCTGCAAGACAATGTAAAGAAAAATAATTTAAGACTAATTTGTGTTAGTAAAAAAGCAGGGAACAACATAAATGATATAAAAAGACTATTTACAGAAGTAATAGGAGAAAACTTCCCAAACAGGGGAAAAGGACCTGGCATACAGATAAATAAGGTATATAGAACTCAAATCAGCCATAACCAAAATAAATCTACACCAAGACATATAATAATCAAGACCTCAGAAATTCAGAACAAGAACAGAATAGTAAAAGCTGTTAGAGAAAAGAAATGGATCATCTATAAAGAATTACAGCAAACTTCTCAACACCCATCATGAAGTCAAGAAGAGGTTGGAGTAAAATCTTTCAAATCCTAAAAGAAAACAGCTTCCAATCCAGATTGATGTACCCTGCAAAACTATCTTTCAAAATTGATGGAAAAATAAGATACTTCCATGATAAAGGACAACTGAATGGATTCATGATTACCAAACCAACTCTACAAAGAGTGCTAAAGGATATTCTAGGGACAAATAAAGATGATCACAGTTCCAGGAACAGCAGCAAAGGAGGATCACCAAACGGGGCAGGCAACTGAATGGAAGGGGAAAGCAGGGGACCAACAGCAGGAGCATAGCATGGCAGAGACAAGCCAATGTATGCCTGTTGTAACCACTAATGTAGAGGGCCTTAATTAACTAAGAAACACAGAGGGAGTGGATCAAGAAACAAGATCCATCAATATGCTGTACACAAGAAATACATTTAGCTTGAAAAGAAATTCATAGACTGGAAGTCAAAGGAGAGAAAACAATGTTCCATGTGACAGGAAACCGGAAAAAAGCAGGGGTAGTAGCTTGCCCATCAACCACAGAATGGTTAAGAAAGATACGGTATTTTTATACAATGGAAAGCTACTCAGCTATAGAAAAAGATAATCTTGAGGCTCTTATAGGTAAATGGATGCAACTTGAGATCATACTCATGAGTGAAATGGTTTGGACTCACATGGGTGAAGATTGTGTTGTTTCCATAGTATAAAAAACTGAGTTAGTGGGATACAAAATGTATGATATAGTGAAAGTGAAAGGGGAGAAATGTCTAAAAAGGGAAGGTGGTAATCATTAATTTCTTATTATCTTGTTCTGAATTCCTGTATTGTTTTGTTAGGTCTGGCTTTATTCTGTCTTGTTTGGTTTGATTTTATTATGTCTGATGGTATAGGCAGCTATTTTGAAGATAACAAGATACATTACAGTAGCCATTGATGATTTTGTTATCTGATTTTCAAGTCTTGTAACACTTTCATTGTTTTGTTTTGATTGGTTTTATTCTGTTTTGTTTGATTTTATTATGTCTGATGGTATGGACAGCTATTTTGAAGAAAACAAGAGACATTATGGTAGCCATTGTTGATTTCCTGTTATCTTTTCTAAAGTCCTGTGTCCCTTTCTTTGTTCTGTTCTGATTGGCTTTATTCTGTTTGCTTTTATTCTCTTAAACATAAAATTTTAAAAATGTATAATAAATATTGTGAAATAGGGAAAAATTGTTCAAAGGAAAGGGGAACTAGGGAGGGGGAAAGGGGAAAGAAAAGGAAAAAAATGAGAAAAGAAGGATAAAATGGAAACGAAGCTTTGAAAATAAGGAGGGAAAGGGGTTAAAGGGAGGGGAGGTGAATGGGAAAAACAGAAGATTCACAATATATCATGCACAGGTACACATTTCCTATTATGAATGTGACCAGTATGTATATCTACATAGTACCAATAAACTTCATAAAAAACAGCCTAGATAATGACAAACTGGGGTTGCTATCAGTTTGCCACCTTTAACTGTATTAACAAAATTTGTGATTATATAACAAAATCTAAAACAAGCCAGAAATTTATATGCAGTAAATATACTCTCAGCATGGCAATTTAACTTTCAGGGATTGGCGGGGGGGGGGGGGAACAGAAGAGAAAGAGATTAGAATCAAGGCTGGAGGCAAAAGAAGATTATGCAAACTTGGGAAACTAGTGAAGAAAACAGGAGAGAAGAAAGAAGGAAGAAACAGAAAGACAAATAAAACAAAACAGTGTCAACAAAACAAACTAGAAACAATGCTCACAGTCATATAAAAATAAGAAAAATCCAGAAAAAGGGGAAAAAGTACAAAGAAAGGAAAAAAGGAGTGGGGGAGGATGGAGAAAAAAAGAAAAGTCCACCTCAGGGTGTGATTGTTGATGGATCCCAGAAAGCCAGCAGATTCAAGTGGGGTGGTGGATAATCCCAGGAAGCCTCAACTTTTAGTTACACTGAGGTTCAGGCTACTTCTGGTTTCTGGGTGTGAGACTGGAACCTGAATTTTTTAGCCTGCAGCACTCTGGGTGCCTCCTGCCAGCCTGAACTTGGCTCTCTGCCAGCTTGAACATGGCTCCCTGATCTCTTGCTAGCTTGAACTCAGCTGTCCCTCATCCTGACACTGCAAGTCACTCAATGGTGCCAACCTGAAGTTGCTCTGAGTTCTCAGTTGAGTTGGTCCTTTTCCAAAGTGACGAACAGCTAATTTCCCTCTCCTGGGGGACATGTGAACCAGAATAACTTACCAGCCACTGAAGTAATGGCATGTTTCTCTGTGGAGGCCAGTGGGGTTGCCAGTCATTGTGTATCTTAGGTCTGGGCTTCCCTTCCCATGCAAGGGCCCAGGGAGGAAATGCTGCTTGCCATCTTCCTCTTCTGCATTGAGGTCCCACTTTTTGCTGTCCCTGTAGTCTCCAATTCTTCCTTAAGATCCTTGCTGGGTCCTGAGGAAGCAATTTTCTCCTGCTTTTTGTCACATCGTGCTGGACTCTAAATCTCGGAGAGGGTATTTCTCTCCTGTTCACCACCCTGCCAACTTCCTGGAAGTTTCCCCCATTGTGGATCTTCATGAGCCATTTGCTTTCCATTCATCTGAAAGCCTTTGTGAATTTCCACTAGGAAAATATAGGAAAGGTCAACACTTAGCAATCAAAACCTTCCACTGTTGGCTGATTTTCCCAAACATATCTTCTGCTGCCTGTTGTGAATCTCCCCTTTGATACAACTGGCTTACTTACCACTACACACACATACACAGACCTTTCCCATCTTCCCAGCTTTTCCCTCTACTCTTCTAGCTCTCTGTTTCTTTGTCTCCACTCATGCAGGATCAGATGGGCTTCCATAAAAATAACAGTTTTGATTGTCTGGATTCCTCTTGCCACAATCATCCTGGATTCTTTCAGTCTTTATTTGCCTTAATTTGCTTCCAGATGTAGATATAACAATGGCACTATGCAATACTTTTCTCAGAGAACAGAGATTCAGTATTCTATTGCTCCGTCTACTAGAGTTTCATAATTTCATAAAGATAAAAATGATAAAGATGACATTGTCATTAAACATATTTGAAGCTGGATATGGTAGCACTTATCCCAGCTATAATCCCAGCAGTTGAGAAAGTTGAGGAAGAAGTATCACAAATTTGAATCCTGCTTGGGCAATGTAGAGAGACCCTGTCTCTAAATAAAAAATAAAAGGGCTGCTAGGGATGTAACTCAGTGTGAAGGCCTGGGATTCAGTCCCCAGCACAAAAGCAAACAAACAAATAAACTTTATTTCCAGCAGGACTTAGGGCTTTTCAGATGATGAAAGAAAAGAAGAAAGAAGCTTTTCTTTTTAAAGTTTTTTTTTGGAAGAGCTAAAGATGGCTGATCAGTGAGAAATACAGAGCCTCCTGGGAAAAAAACAACTCATATGCTAGAATAAAACATCCTGGGGAGGTCCAGACAGAGGGAGATGAATCCTCTTGACACAGGAAGAAACTAAAACAAAAAAAGCTTGTCAAACACGCAGTCTTGGGGCAACAATTGGAACAGCTAAAATTAACAGACACGGTGCTTTCCGCTGCCACCCATAGAGTTGCCTGAACTAGCTCCTGCCGCAACTCACAGGAGCCAGAGCCGTGCTGAAGTTGGGGGTTGGTGAGCCCAACAGAGAATGGAGCCAGTGAAGGGACCTCCATTAATAAATACTCAGTGCTGGGAATAAGACCCCTCCACAGGAAGGGGGCAACCAAATGGATGACATGTTGGAATCAGGCAGGAGGAGCCTGAACTAGGAACAGCAGTGACTTCAGTTGGTTGCTCCCTTCCCAGAGAAGATTTGTGGGATTTTCTTGGCCTGGGTCACGTCCCTGGCCAGGACCCAATAAGCCGTCCCAAACCAATTCCCTACGCCTAGCACATACTAAAGTGGTGAAGGCCCCTGAAGGTTGACTGGCCCAGTGGGGAGGGGCCAGCATACGCAGCCCCTGCTTACACCTCAGTGACAAGAGCAAACAGGAGAGGGCAGAGATTCCTCACCAGCATGCTTCACAAGAACCATAACCAACAAGGAAAGGGGCTGAGACCTCCACTATACACCTGTATGGAAGAAACCAAAACCATGAGGAAAGAGAGAAACAAGAAAAAGCCCACAGCCCCAAACCCTGAGAATATCGATCCCAGAGAGGGAAAAACAAAAGTGATTGAGAGCAGCAAACATGCAACATCAGACAACACTTCAATGGACATTAAGAGATATCTTTGAGACCTTGTAGATGAGCTTAAAACTGAAATATTAAATCAGGTAAAGCAAAATATAAGTAGATTAATAAAAGAAATGCTAAGCACCTCTCAAGAAGACACAGATGGAAAAAGGGAGGAACACAAAAAAGGGAGAGAAACATTCGATAAAGAAAATCTAGAATACATGAAGCAGATTCAAAGAGATTATGGAAATTAAAAACTCCATTGAAAGCTGCTTAAAAGAAACTAAGGATAGACTATCAAAACTTGAAGACAAGTTTGCAATGTGTGATCATGAAAGGAAAGATCTCTTAAAAATAACAAGGAAATAGGCAGTAACAACACAAAGGCTAGAAGATGACAAGAGAATCTATAATTTAAGAATAAGAAACATGAATGAAGAAGCAGGAAAAGAAACAGGTGAATTACAAAGGCTATTCACAGAAATAATTAAGGAAAATTTCCCAAGCATGGGAAAAGAAAATGATATTCAGTTATGTGAGGCATACCGAACTCCAGCCACCTACAACCAAAACAGAGCTATACCCCAGACATATAATAATCAAGATACCAGAAATTCAGTGTAAAAACAGAATATTAAAAGCCATCAGAGAAAAGAAACATTACCTATAAAGGAAAGCCCATCAAGATCACGGCAGACTTCTCAACACAGACCATCAGATCAAGAAGAACTTGGAGTGAAGTATTCCAAGCCCTGAAAGAAAATAACCTACAGCCCAGATTGATGTACCCTGCAAAACTATCACTAGAAATTAATGGAGAAACAAGATGCTTCCATGATAAAGAGGAACTGGGGAATTTGTGACCACCAATCCAACCCTACAGAGAATACTGAAGGACATTCAAGAGAGAGAGAGAAAAAAAATACCAGGATTTTAGGAACAGTGGCAGAAAGGTCTCAACGAGTGGGGCAGGCAGTAGAATGAAGGAGAAAAGTAGACAAACAATGGCAGAAAAATAGCATAGCAGAAATGAGGCAGAGAAGGTTGGCTATAATCTCTAACATAGATGGCCTTGATACACTAAAAAAAAAAAAAAGACAGGCAGAGTAGATCAGGAGGTAGGGTCCATTGAGATGCTCTGTATAGGAATTATAATCAAACTGAGAGAGGGTTTATGGACCAAAAATCAAATATGAGAAAATAATGCTCTATGTGACAGGGAGCCAGAGAGAAATAGGAGCAACTCAACCACCACCTGCAGATAGGTTGGAAAGACAGGATACTTATGTGCAGTAGAGAACTACTCAGCTATAACAAAGGAAAACCTTGAGGCTTCTGTCCGTAGAGGAATAAAGCTTGAGATCAAGTTCAGGAGTGAGAAGGTTCGGAACCACTTAGGTAAAAAGCAGGTTCCCCCACCCCTATCTAAAAACTGAGGGAGTTGGTGGGACCCAAAATGTGCAGCACCTTGTGGGAGTGAAAGGGGAAGAATAGCCTAAAAAAAGAAGGCAGAGGATATTGTTAATATTGTACCAGGATTTAAAACCTACATTACACTACTCTGCTTAGATGGATTATATTGTTTCAGTTTGTCTACTTGTACTAGATTTGAGGGCACAGTCATTTATCCCAAAAATAGCATGATATAGTACAGTAATCATCCTTAATTTCCTATTAACTTAATCTGAAGCTCTGTATAACTTACACTGTTTTACCATGACTGATTGTAATTGAATCTGGTTTGTTAGATTGCTGTTTTGTATTGACAGATTTTATTCAAAGCTGTTATGATTGATAGTATCAAGTCTGAGAGTATAGGCAACTACACTGAAGATGACAAGATTCACTAGAATATCCATTCTGGTTTGATTATTACCTGCCTTTGAAGTTTTATACTGTCTACAATATTTTATTTTTACTAATATTGTTATGTACTGCTATATTCAATTATATTACTATATTCAATTATGCCTGATGATATAGACAATTCTATTAAAGATAATAAGAGACAACACATTGTAGATCACCTTGTACTGTGGTTCTATATGGTTTTTTGGTTTCATGTTCTTATAGGAATTTGTTTTGTTTTGCTATGTTTTGGTTTTCCCTCAAATACAGAAAGGATAGAAATACATGTAGAGACTCATGCATGTGTAGCTGTTTACAGTCTCACTGTTTGAATGTCTACTTTGTATGCTTTAATTTTGTAACTTGAACAGCTATTTTTTTTTTTTTGTACCAGGGGTTGAACTCACAACCTCGTGATTGCCAGACAGACACCTAAGCCACTGAGATAAATCCCCAGCCCTGAAAAACTATTTCTAAAGGGACAATATGTAATTTATCAACTAGTGATTTCTTACTGTTTATCTTTTTTTAAAATTCTGTGTTATTTCTTTTTTATTTTTTTCTCTTTAAATAAATTTTTTTAAAACCTTTTTTTTTTTTGTTTCTCCTGCGTGGCTTATATTACCTACAATTATTTCCAGTGTTAAAAAAATAACCCCTCTGAGCCCTTTTAAATGACTCAAATATTGGAAGTTCAAAAAAAAATATTAGAGTTCAAAAAAAAATTCTAAGAGTTCAAAAAAAAAAAAACCAAAAACCTACTGTGACCCTTCCAAAATACAAAAGAAGGGAGGAGGAGAGGAAAAGGGGGTAGAAGGAAGAAAGGAAGAAAGAAAAGAAGTAATGAATGCTGTGTCTTTTTACAAAAAATAAACTGTTTATATTTTTTGAATATTCTGAAATAACGGATGTAAAAGAGGGAACTTGTTTCTGTACCTTTGAAGCTAAGTTACGGGAAGAAAGGAGGGTTCTAGAGAACACATCCAAAATCCAGAGCTCGTGAGGTCAAGGGGGAGCTTGGTTGGAATAAATGGTGGCCGCCTCTCCAGTGCATGTTTATCTATCTTTGTTCCATTCTGTCCATCCCTATGGTGGGGGGTGTCCACAGAGCCCAGCCAGCAGGGTTACTTGATCGCTGCTCCCCAGAAGGAAAACTTTGGGTTTACACCCAACTGGTTTTAGTGCAGGGAACAGGGCATCTTTGGGTATTTTGCAGTCTGTGCTATGCTGGGTAACTGAGCCCCCAGGGTGCTTTGCTCCCTGTTTGTTTTGGCAGAATGGGTCCTGGATCACTTCCTTTGCTACTTATGAGCCTTTCTGTCTATGTGGCCTCCTGCTTTCTCTCTGCCTTTCCACCTATCAACTCTTCTCTTGTCCAGGCCAGGCACAGATTACCTGGTAAATCAGGGAAATTTATCTTCTTTTGTGACTCTTTTTCCTTATTTCCCACTCTTTTCCCAAGAAGAATTAGACAGTGTTTTAGTCCATAAGCCTGGGACATTTTTAAGGAAGAGTGATTTACTGGCTCACAGTTCTGGAGGCTGGGGAAAAATCCAAGAACACAGTGCCAGTGAAGACCTAGTGTTGCTTCATTTCGTGGCAGAAAGTGGAAGGCCACGGGGATGACTGCAAAAAGGCAACTCCACGGGTTGGCCTTATTCTAGAGCATCCTGCTGTTATGGTAAATAATTCCATAAGAACTACATTAAATCACCTCATAGAGGTCTAGCCTCCCAGCACCAGTACAAGGCAGTCAAATTTCTACCTGAGTCTCAGAGAGGACAAATAATCTTCAGACCATAGCAGGACCTCTTCAGAGCTCTAACAGCACAGGTGTCTCTGTGCCAGCAGTGGTCTGGTGCCTGCAGTGTTGGCATGGCTATCTCTCCCCTCAGCTCTGTAGTCTCTGCAGGGGAAGACCTCTGTCACATCCATGATGGGCATCCTAGTGCCAAAGTGGAGTGAAGAACTCATCCCAAGTGCCTAGCAAAACCTGGATGAAGGAATGGATGATCCTGGAGCTGGCCAGCAGGGAACACATGGGAAATGTAGTGTTGTTTAGCTAACCTGGAGCATGAGGGTGGGGTGGGGTGACAGTGAGTGAGCAGTACCTAACATGTGTACTTGGTTTCAAGATCATGGGAAACTTATGGCTTTCTCTATCCTCCTGGAGGGGCTTTCCCTCAGCACAGAATGTAGGCTGTGCCCTCTAAACATCCTCAGATGGCTTCTAAAATCACATTTTTCTGCATCACATTAAAGAGCTGATTCTCAGGAGGGGCAGCCTGTATCAAAAGGAAGCAGCAGCAACTTAAAGGTAGTGTAGTGATAAATGACCAATTTAAAATGCAATCCTAAAGCATACCCTATAGACCTTTGCACTATAGTCCCCCCACCCCGGTAGCTCTCAAAAAACAGATTCAATACTGTTGTAGTCAGGGTTTACATGGAAAAAGATTTAATATGGGACACATAATTCATGGGATTATTTTATAATATTCACGCAAGGAGTCAAATGCAAAACAGTATGTGAGATCTGTCTACATGCTAGAGAGACAAAGAATCCAGGCGACAGCCTAGATTGCCTGGCAAAGTCCTATAAGAGTCCAGCTGAAGACCTAGAGCCTATGGCAATATCCTCTGTGAGTCCAGCTGGAGGCCTAAAGCCCACAATGTCTCATGCAAGTCTGTACTGAGGATCAGTACTGGGAAGGCCCAAAGGTCAGTGGTGGAAGCTAGAAAGTCTGCACCAGTGGGATGAAAGATCTGTGCCAGCAGCTGAGGGATCTGCACTGGAGCCATGAAGTGCTGCTCAAGGTAAGGACCAGAGCTCCACTGAAAAAAACTGCAGCCATCCTCAGTGACAGTGAGGACCCCAGCTCCTTCAATGATAATAGCTGAGTTCGTATCAGGAAAACCAGGGTAGCAAGCAATCTTCTCCAGGAAGATCACCAGAACACCATTTTCCCCTCTAGTTTCATTTTTATGCTGTTGGCAATAATCCTCAGGAGGGCCTCCCACACCAGCACCACACTGATTCAGTTCAGCTGGGTGTTACAAGTTGACCATTAGTTAATCCATCACAAATACCTTGGATCTGTTAGGTTCAGGATTTTTTTCTTGAAGAGAGAACTGTCACTTATGGGAATGTGTGATTTGGGAAAATTCTGTTAGAAGACTAAGAGTGATAGCTCCAATAGTCTCCAATCTATTTTTCTTTAAAACAAATTTAAAAATTAGCTATGGAGGTAATATTGGAAAATACAGAGGAAATAAGCATTAATCATGGTTGACACCCACTGAAGGCTATTGTTAGTGTGACTTTGGAATGAGCCTGAATTGAAAAAGAAAATAAGCAAAGCCTTATTCCTGGAAAAGTAAATACTGCTGGCTCTCTCTCAGACATCATGGTGACGGTGTTGGTGATGCTGAGTAAAAGAGAAGAGGAAGTTGTAGAAAGATGACTGGAGATGAACAAGTATAAAACTACCCAGAAAAGAAGGGGTGGCTTGAGCAAATTCAACCTCAGGAAAAGAAGCCAACCAAGAGGTTCCACTGAAGATGTATGGAGGCTTCCAACCCAAGAAACCAATAAAAATATTGATTAAAAAAACTCTGCCAAGTAAATGATCTGAAACGAAGTTTCCCTCAAAGCCGTTTCAGGTTCCTAATGACTTCTGCCCCTCTCATCCTGTGCTTTCCCACCGGCCTTATCTCTCTGGTCTTGGTACTACAGCTGATGAATATGGGAGGGCTGAGGCCACTGCTGTCATCACCCTGCCTTTTCCAGCCGAGTACCACACTGCTGCATCCTGACCCTTGCCCTTTCCTCAGCTCTTCCTTGCTCCTTTGGATGATATGCTCACTTCCTGGGGTACTAGGTCCTCCCCTTCAGTCTGGGACCTTTGGGCTCTCAGAAGTCACTTTGTCTTCTGACTTCCTAACAGGTGCAGCTGTGACTTCCAGTTGAACTTGTCACTATGGCTCCCCTCAGCTTGGCTCCCTTCCCCTCCCTCTGTTTCCTGTCAGCTCTTCAGCTCCACTGTTCCCTGTGCAGGTCCCTCTCTCCAGTTGCTGTGTCTTTGCTCAAAATGTGTTGAATCCAAGAGAGAAAAAGGCTGCTATCCCAGCTTCCCTGGCATCTCCAACTCGAGGTCTGCAAGTGTCTTGTTCTTAAGGTGGGTGAGATGTTTTGCATGTTTATGCTATTTATGTCCTGGACTTTCTGGCAAGGGAAATACTAAAAGTCATTATTTATTCAAGGTTTAGATGTGCCAGAACATGTTTTTTTTTTAATTTAAATTTTTTTTTGAGACAGAATCTCACTATATGTATAGGGAAGACTGGCCTTGAACTAAATTATGTAGCTCAGGCTGGCCTTGAACTAATAGTGGTCCTCCTGCTTCTGCCTTCTGAGTACTGGGATTAGAAGGATGTGCCACCATGCTCAGCATATGTGTCTTTTAAAAAACAGCACAGACAAAAGGAGGAGAAAGCAGCTGAGACCACTAAGGCACTGTGACTGAAGGTGTCTAAAGAAACCCTCTCTGCCTTCAGAGTCCTCCTTGGCTCAGCCTGTCCTGCTGAATCCTCCAACAGAAGAACATGGCACTAGGCAGCCAAGGGCAGTAACCTTTGCCTGCCAACTCCCCTCTCCCATCTGCACCCTTAGTGCAAAGGCTTCTGGGAATGGCAACATTCTAAGCAGTTAACAGCTAACGGCTTCCCAGAGGATCCTATCCCACAGTGACATTACCTGAGACAGTGAAAGAGGAAGGTCCTTCAGGAATGGGTTAGGGATGAGAGGGGGAAGGAGAGATTGACAAGTGTGGGGTGTCACGGTGGGATCTCACTCTGCCCCAGACATTCCTCTGTACCACCCAGAGGTTCCACCAGGCTCAGCCCTGCAAGGGACCCAGAGATGAATCAGACATAGACCCTGCCCTTGAAGAACCTCCTGTGTAGGGGTGAAAAGTGCCACACACATAGAAAGGCAAATCCAAGGGTCATGGGACTTCATAAGAGAGAAGGATACGGGCTAGACACATAATAAGGCCTGCTAGTGGAGGGCATATTTGAGCCAGATCTTGAAAGATGACAGAGAGGCTTCCGGAGGCACAGCTGGAATTAATGTTGGTTTTGGAGACAGAAAGTCTGTCTGAGGCTTGATCTGTTACTCTGTGCCACCTTCTCTAGTAAGGGGACCTTGAGGATGACATTTTGTTTACATTTCCTCCAGTGTTTCCCAGATGGAAACAGGCCACTATGTATAGGTGGACTCAGACTTGGATTTGAGGCAGGCCAATCCTTAGGCCCACCATTCTCTGAATCTCTGGGCTTAGGCCAGGTCTCAGAGAATTCCCTCAGAGAAATAATGCTCTTTCCTAGTATAGAAAGTATTACAAGGCTGTGTGCTTGAATTTGCAATTGTTTCAATGATTAGTCATGTATGCCAGGACAGCAGCATGGACATAGATCATGAAGACTCTGTGGGCTGATAGAGGTGAGAAGCCTGGAGGTGACAAGGGGTGGGGAAGAGATAATGAGTTGCTTGGTGAGAACCCAAAACAATGGTCAGAAAGGGCCAACTGGGTGGTAGAAGGGGAGATGGGAGAAGGGGTGGAAACACTGGGCTCTCACAGACACTCATGGAAGGGCCTGTGGAGGAAAGGACATGAACTATGCACAGAGGGCAGGAAAGATTTCACTGGGCAGAAGTGGACATGAGTTTTGCATGTGGCCACCCAGTCACCCCAAATACACTCCTCCAGTAGCTCATCAGCCTGCCTGAGAGTCCTGAGCTACTGGGAAGTACCATGGCCAGTTCAAAAAAAATCTTTAGGTATTTTTTTTTTATAGAAATCCATAAAATGGGTTTTGAGGGGTAGCTGACCTTAAGGAGTGCTTGAAAGAGAAGGTAGTTCATGACCCTAATTCAACTTCTTTGGAGTCTACCCACACTTTTCTCTTTAAGCTACTGAGTGCTCTGCACTTATCCCATCAACCATAACAAATAAGAGTGCTGGCAAGCAGTCTATTAGCTTTTCCTAGAGCTTCAGGCTCTAAACATCACCTTGGTGCTTTTCAGCTGTTTTCATAGATCATCTCTGGAGGAGATGGCTGGGTGTGACAGAAAGAAGTTTGAGTCACTGTGCAGTGAACTGCAAGTAAATGGAAGAGTGCCGAGCAGCACTGAGATTACAATAAGCCAGAACATTGGCCCTTATTTCTTCAGCAATTAAGTTCCCGTGAAGGCCCTTCTCACTGAGGCTGCACTCTGAGTGTGGAGGGGAAAGACATGCAAAGCTCATCACTGCATCTTTGGAAGGGCACAGCCAGGGCTGCAGATGTAGAATCTGAGCAGCAGTGACACAGCAGCCCTGAACACACGGTCCATATTTTCCATCCCCCAGCTGACCTGATTGAACGCGACTTTGGGAACACCTCCATCAGTTTTCGTTTAAGTTTCCATTCTCTCTGAAGACTCAACACGTTGAAACAAATGTGTTAGGAGTGCTCTAGAATCCCTCGCAGCTTGGCTCAGTGGAGTGCCGCATGTAATTCCTCCACATGACCTAGGAGGTGGTGTGGGATGCTCAGGATCACCTTACCAAGGAATCTCCAGATAGCTGCCTGCACTCCATAGTCAGGAAGTTCAGATAGGGAGTTCTTGGGGGTCTAGTGGTCATGGAAGGAATAGTCAACTTTTCTTTTCCTTGCATTAGACACTGCACAGGTTTGAGAACCTGGCTGGAGCAGGATCTTTAGGCCCATCCAGTCTTCAGTGCTTTTAAGTAAGGAAACTTGTCTTCTCTATGCAAACTCATCATTTCTCTGTTGCTAAGAATGCTCCTACCTCATTGCCAACTCCAGGAATAAGTACAGCAGAATTAAACCTTTCTTCATGAAGCTCTTATGCTCATGTATGGTATCATTCAGAAGAAAATGGAATCTAACTTGATCCCCACTATTTTCTTGTCAAGTCCACAAATAATAAGCCCAGTTGCAGTTTGCCATGCTGTATCTAGGTGGACATCGGTACACCTGGCTGAACAGCTACTAAAAGGGCATTAAATCACTTTGTCATTTACACCATTGAATTTCTGCCAGGTTTCCATATGGCATAATGTACAAGAGCAAAAACCATTTCAATTACTTTGTACTTCAGTTCTGGGGTTGCAGTGATAGTTTTGAACAACCAAGGAGGAGTCTTGCCTTTGTTATCCTGGGTCTTAGGTTTCCTACGAGTTTAGGCTTGTTGACCATAGCACAGAGCTGAACAATATGCATGACCTCATTGTCGGGGCTTTGGGGATGGTGCCTCCTAGGGGTAAGCTGCTGACCTCTGCAAGGGTGAAATATGATACAGGCAGCACTTCAGCAGGTGGAGGAAGCATAATGTCCTCTTGACTATGTCTCCTCTCTCCAGAGATTGAGCCATACTGCCATTGGTTTGTTATGGTTAGCTTGTCCCACAGCTCCATCTAAAGAGCCTGTAAGAGCTGTGGAGGAAGGAAGTAGAGGAGGAAAGACAAATGTCAAAATTCTTGGATGATCCTGGGCAGCAACTGGCCAACTGGGGGATGAAAACGGGTGACAGCCTTTCGCCTTTGGGGTCAGTAGCACGCCTGGTTCTAGAGCACAAAGGCCAAAACATCTGTCAGCTGGGCAGCAGCTCCCATGAATGAATAGCTTGTCTTTCGGGGTGTGGGGAAGAGTATTTTTTAATTTTCTCAATAGAAAATCATGTAAAACAGGACCAGATGCAAGTTTGGAGGTAGCATAGAGCACAGCTGCCCTTCAGACTAAAGCAGCCATCAGCAGTAGACAGGAGTACACAAGGCTTCACAAGGAAGAGTCTTCCTTGGCAGAAGTCCCCTTGCCACTTTCTGAAACCCTCTGGGAAGCCAGAGAATGCCTTTGCTGGCTCCAGCAAACCTACCTGACGCTGGCCATGGCTTCTGTCCCAGGCACTTGCTTTTCCAGTCTTGCTAGGTTTTCAGGCAAGCTCACATTAGCTTTCTGCTAAGGCTTTATTTTCTAATGTGCAGAAATACAGATCCCATTACCCCAAGGTGATTGTTTGTCCCCGTCCAGCCCCTCTTCTCACTTCTCCCAGCCCTGCTGGCTCTTTTTTGGCTACTGGAACAGGACGACAGTGGTCATTAGCAGTTGATCAAGTTTTGAATCCACGTGCTGCCAATACTAAGGATTCCTGAGAAATTAGGGAAGCAGAGTTTCAGAGGCAAATGATAAATGGGACAGAGAGGGATGAGAGGGGATGTTCTGGAATGCTGCTCAATAAAGGAATCTCTTGAATTTAGTCTTAGAAATGGTAGAGCTGGCAGAGTCTTTAGTAACTATCCCTTCCATCTGCTGGCTCCACCTCCACATACACAGGCAACTGCTTTCTACAGATAAGAAAATGAAGTGGATGAGACAGTTGGGTTCTGAACCTGAGCTGGGAGCCAGGCATTCCTGATATCTATGTGAATACCTTTTCATCAACTATCACTAGACTGTGTTTCTGATTTGGTCATTTTTCACTACTGTTAAAACACTGGCCTTTCATTAGGGCAGCCGGCATCTTAAAGGGACAAAGCTCTGGGTGGAGGGTGGGTCATGGCAGATCCTCTCACATGCTAACATTTTACTTGTTCTCCTGAATCACCCTGTCATTGTTGATATTCTTGACAACAAGAATAATATGTGATCCTTCCTGGAGTAAAAAACACTTAGCAGTGCCTCACAAAAATTTCTATTGTAAAATTTGTGTTCTATCTCAGAATTATTTTAAAAACTTTTTTTTTTTAAAGAACATTGTTAATTCACTCCATGCCCACTCAGCTGCTAAAGAATTTGGAGTATTCAGCTAGAGATCTTTGTAATGAACAAGTAGCTCAATTATTCTAGTTTCATTATACATTGTATCAGACATTCTTTGGCATCAAGGAATTAAAGCTCATTCTCTCTGACAAATGGCAACAATATTTGATTTGAAGACATATCCTACACAAGTGGTTGACTAAATGTAGTTCCATTTAAAAATAAGAGTTTTCATATGATTTTTAACCTCTTGTGGTCTGGTTCGCTCAAGCAGATTTTTAGATCAGACTTGCTAATACTGTGTTTAAAATAATGTGTGCACATTCCACAGCTGAAACTAATATTTTGCACTAGGCTTCCAACTCATAAGGCTTGTTCTTGAAATCATGCAAATCTTCTGGGCCTCTTCCCCTGTTTCATCCAGTGCTGGGCTTTTCTTTCCAAGCCTTCTATTTCAGTGGAGGCCTCACTGTAAACTCTCCCAAGAGTGCTCCTCAATATAGGTCAAAGGGCTGCTGGAGGTGAGGGCCAGGCCAATGGCCACTACCAGGCCCCAGTCACAGAGCCTGACTTCTCTTGAGGAGAAAGGAGCTTTTGACTGAAGTCAAAGGATCCCATCCCTTCTTCCAAATGAAAATGTGCAGCAGAGACCCCATTAGCCAGTGCTCCTTTGTGCAATTTAGAAAAATATGTGCCATCTGAGTAGACACACAGCTTGGCAAGAGAGCAGCAGCCTGGCTTCAGCTCCCACAATGGCCCAAGTGAAGGCAGCTTTCCCTGTGGGTTTAATATCACTCTCCTCAGGCAGTCCTTTTTTAATTCAAAGACTTAAGAAGGGCAGAGGTCAAGTGATAAACTAAATCATAGACAGGATTTGCCAGTTGATGAAAATGCCTAAAGCTTTTCACAGGTTTTAGGTTATACCAGGACCCCACCATCACACTGGGTCATTCCCAGCTCCACTGGACTACATGATCCCTGAGATTCTAGCATCAAATTGCATACTGATTACTTTATTTTCCAGTGATTGTCTGGAAAATCCCAATCAACAAGGCAATGAGGTTAAACGGTAGCATTAGAAAACTACTACGTCTCAACTATGTTCTGTTTAGGGCCTATCAGTGATCAGATTTCTTATTGGCATGGCTCTTTCCTCTCCACAGTGGGCTTGGAATCATCTAGCTGTTTAATAATGCATTTCTCCTTTCCTTACAGCCCTCAACCCCATATAAGTTCTGCAGAAACACTTCTCACATTTGTCTTTCTCTCTTGAAGAAAAGTCACCTCAGTCCATGGAACCAGTCTTTGCCTTTGGGCTCTGCCTGCCCACCCAATCCACTCTGCTGACCACCACTGCTTGAAGCACAGTTCTGACTACCATCATTTTTTCCTCGAAACCTTCTAGTGCCTCCATCATATTTCTGCCTCAAATTTCATTTTCATTTTCTGCTGACTCAATCATAAGGCATGCAGAGATCTTGATGGCAAAGAATAGGGGCATAGTGGCCAGAATAACCAGTGTCTTTTATAAAGATGTCCCATCTGAAGGTTGAGGCAAATGCTTGTCAGTGCTGGTGGTCTCAAAGCAAGGTACTGCTTCACTGTTGTTAAGGGATGGACTCTAGTCCTCCAGCCCACTGTACCAAGGGTCAGGTCCAAGGCAGAGGACATAGGCAGAAGGCTAAAACTGTGCCCCAGCCTGGAAGTCCAGGCCACTCTAGAGGACCAGTGGAAGTACAGAGACTCCTGGGAAATGGAGGTAAGACTCCAACCTCTCTGTGTAGAGCAACTTGACAAGGGAGAAGGATATTAGAAAGCTGTCACCTTGCTGTGCTTCCCAGCCACCATGAAATAAGTTTTGCTCTGTCATGGCCTTCCACCATGATGATGTTTCTGCCTTAGAACCAACTGACCATGATATGAACCATTGAAATCATAAGCCAGATAAACCTCTTCTTAAACTGAAGGTGTTAGGTATTTTGTCCAACAATGGGGAATCACTATAGAAAGCAGTGGCATAGTCCTAAGCTTGTGGAGGCAAGGTTAATTCTCTGAGGTGAGACCCTCAGGTGTTTATTGCTCTGTTTCTTGGTTTTAGGCACATATCATGCAAAGAGTACTTGCTCATTTGGTTTATAATCACTAGACTTACCTTTTTCCATAGCAGATGCCAGGTCCTACAAAAGTTCTTTACATTAGCTGGCAAATGTAGAACTTTCCTAGCCAAGACAAAAGACAGATGGGATGGTGATTTGGTTGTAAATCTCCATTTTAAGCATTGAATAGGATGTTTAGTGTGGGTGGAAAGCCTTTTTCATTCTGCTGAAGACTTAGAAATAATGAGGGACTCTTAACCATTATCATTTGGCCAGAAGACATTCTTCTGACACTTTAAAAAACTGAAACTCTATTTCAGAGCATTAAATGCACGGTCTACCATATGCTGAAAATTTAGCTGCCCACTTCCATTAGGTCCTCTGTCTACCATTAGCAGCTTCCGTGCAAGACTCCCATTTTGATTTATTCTTATTGTTAATAGCTAACATTTACTGAGTGCTTACTATGTGCCAGGCTCTGAAACACATTTTATTTCCTAGTGGTTCCCTGGTAATCAGAGGAGAAACTTAAATTAGAACTCTTGAGAAATTAGGGGAGTATGTACTCATGGGGGCTGGGACCAGCCAGGGAAATTCAATGCATTCAAGAGATGGTTTTACAGCTCAACCTCAGTGTCAGGCCTGCTGTCAACCCCCACTCACTCAGCAATGGACCAGCAACTCAGCAATGAGCAGGGGTTTGGAGGAGGAAGATAAGGACTGTTCAGACTCCACCCTCACCAACCTCTGCTAGAGCTGGGACACATGTTCTGTAGGATATTGGAAAACTGTAAGAGAATCGCTCTCCCTGATCCTTGTACTTTATCCCAGCCCTTCTCATCCCCCTAACTCCAGGATTAGATGCTAAAAATTCCTTCCCCAGAGAAAGCTTTGTAAATAGCTTTAGAAAGGCAAATGCTTGTTTCGGTTTCGAAGAAGACTCTGGAAATGTTTTCAGCAAGGAGTAGAGAGGGAATGGCCAAGAAATGTGGCTGGCAGATATGAGTGGGAAAAGAGGACACAAAGAACCTTGTAGACAAATTACCTACCATTAAAGCATGAGGCCAGAACCTCTCATGCAAAGAACAAGAATGAAGGCAGAGACCAGATCACATTTCTGCTGAGAGGAATGTCACTTGAATGGAAGCAGATACTGCAACCCTGGACAAGCTGCTGCATTTCTAGAATTGTCCCAGAAACTGCATAAGCAGTAGCCAGCTAGCCAATCATCCATGGTCCCCTCTTCAAAGTTTGCTCTGCAGTTTGTGTAATGTTTAACACTACATTTGAAATGTAAACTGTCCCCATTAAAAGAATAAGATACCACAGAAAGTAGGACTGCTCTAGATGAGTCAGCATGTGTGGTTATGAAACCTGTATCTCCTCTCACCTTGATATGATATATGCCTGCAGGTCTTCCAAGATCTCATGTCCTCAGGGGCAGGGCTTATGGCTTAATAGCAAAATGCAGCTAGTTTGCTGTTAGGAGGTGGGGCCTGGTCAGGAGAGGGAGGTCTCTAGGGGAATGATATGGATATATCTATATCTACATCTATATATCTATATACCTACATTTATATCTCTATATATCTTGCTCGCTGGGTTTGCTCCTCATTCTCTGCTTCCTGGTTACCATAAGGTAAGGAGCTTTTCCTTTAAGAAGTCCCTCTCATGCTGTGTATTTTTTTGGAGCCAGCCAACCAGACTGAGATCTGAGCCAAAACAAACCTCTAAATTGTGGGTGCTGGTATTTTGTCCCATTGAAGAGAAAAGTAACTAAAATAGAGTTTTGGTACCATAGTGGTATCACTGCTGTGATTTTACCTGACCATGTAGTTTAGAAGCCTTCACAACTGGTTTCTAGGAAGAGTTTGGAAAGATTTAGAGATGCTGGCTAGAGAGAAGCCTTGGAATGCTGAGTGTGAGGGGAGATTCAGAAGACCAGAATATGGATAGAAATGCAGATAGTAAAGACCAGGCTCATGAGCTTTCAGTTGGGAACAGGGACTCCATTTGCAGATATTTCCCAGCCATGTGTGGTACCCTGTGATAGAAAATTTCTCTATTTTTTCTCATGTCCTGTGACTTTGCAAAAGACTGAGAGAAAGAACAGTAGACTAATTATACTCTGCTGGAGAAAATTTCAATGCCACCTAATGTTCAGACTGTAGTCTGGTTTACACTGAAAAACAGGAGGAAAAAGCCCATTGAAAAAGTCAGGGTGGGGCTGCCCAAACCCTTTGGAGTTCACATCTCATTGCTACAACTTGCCTGGGTACTGGACTTGAAATTATAGAATTTAATATTTTCCCTGCTGAGTCTCAGTCCTGCTTTAGTCTCATTGATTTTTATCACCATATTCCTCCCTTTTGGGATGAAAATGTCTAACCAGGGCCACTGTGTGTTGGTAGTGTTGAACTTTTTTGTATTTTTACATGGACTCACAGCTAAGAGTTTGCCCTAAGTCTCAGAGGAGACTTTGGACTTGGACTTTTCAGTTGTGCTAGAACTGTTATGACTTTGGCAACTCTTGAAGGTGGGCTAAAAGCATTTCATATAAAGAAAGACACACAGGAGTCTTTTGGGGCCCAGGAAAGAATTTTTTGGTTTACATCTAGATGTTCCTCCAAAATCTCATGAGCTCAGGTGTGGAGCTTATGTAAAGTAACTGGATCATGGGCCAATACAGCTGGCTTTATTATGAGATGAGGTGTGCTTGGAAGCGATGGGTCACTGGGGGCATGGCCTGGAAGGATATGTCTCCCTCCCTGCCTCTGCCCTTCACTCTCTACTTCTTGATAGCTATGGGCTGAAAAGAATTTCCTCTGCCATGCTCCTCTACCATATTGTTGCTTCTTCAGACATGGATGACCAAGGAAATGTGAGCCAGAATAAACCTCTCCTCTTTTAAATTGTTGGGGTTGAGTATTTTGTCTCAGCAAGGAAGAAGGTCCTATCCCTTCTTACATTGAATGTAATTAATCAACAACCTAGTTCTACTGCAATAATTCTATTTCAGAATCAATTCTAACACACATAGCTCAGATGAAATACAAGTACGGGGTGGGGTAGAAGGGCCACCATCTTATTGCAGATCCTTTTGTCCCACTGAAGGCTGGCAGGGAAGGCTGGAAAGAGGCAATGTCCTCTCATCAGCAATGGGGCAGATGGCCAGATGGCACAGGGCCAGCTAAGAAGGGTAAAGGGCATAGAAATCCCCTATATTGATCTAAACAAGTGAGGGAAGTTATCAACAAGGTGCAAAGCCAAGCCCAGTTCCATGTCCAGAACAGAAGGGTAGCTATCATGACTCATGAGAGTCTGTGTATAACATCCCATGGGGGATGCTGCTTCCAGGAAGAGAATGGGGCTGGAGGGACAGTGGGGGACAAGAGTAAAGAAGGAGGCTAAAAGAACAGTAAAACATTTGCTCTGGTATAGGGCATAGAAACATGCCACAGGGTAGAGGAGAGCTGGAACATTCACCAAACTGTTCCCTGGCAAAGAAGAACTAAGCTCAGATGAATCCAGGTGCTCAGTGGCAAAGACTTAGGTGCAAGACTCCAGGTTTCAGCATGTGGGACAGTGGAGAATACGTGACTCAGTAGCACTTGTGGAGCATTAGTGGCCTGCTCTAGGAGACTCAGCCCCAAATCAGACAACCAGGTGTATGCAGGAGGTGGTGCCACACTTTTGAAAGTAGGTAGAACTGTGGTTGTTTGAATAAGAACTGACTCAAGCCATGAGTGGACTGGGAGTGTGACAAGATCAAGGACATAGATAACTCAGCCATTAGGACCTGTGTAGTAGGTAGAACTGTGGTTGGTTGAATAAGAACTGACTCAAGACATGAGTGGACTGGGAGTGTGACAAGATCAAGGACATAGATAACTCAGCCATTAGGACCTGTGTAGTAGGTAGA